>DWNE01006918.1:0-12674 GCA_018249875.1 Cecropterus toxeus
AATATGAATGATGAGTTTAGATTTCTGTTCTGGGTCTGGGTGTTTGTGTATTCGTCTTTGTGTGTCCATGGCATCCTCGACGCAGGAAAAAATCCTACCGTGGGGCTATGAGTGTAGAAACCTGCGTGTTTTTTTTTCAGTTTTAACCCGACTACATCAGAAGATATTGTTTTTCAACCGTATGTTCGCATGTTTGTATGTCAATTTCTTTCACACGCGCTACAGCCAATACGGTTTGATTGTGGCACTTGACATATCATTAGAATATGTTCATTTTTTAGAGTGACATGGGCTATATAATTAAAAAAGGGCGGTAAAAACAGACAAAAGGAAACAACGAAATAGCTGCCTCTCGTGTCCAGAAAAATAATCATTTTTTTTAAATTGTAATTATCGATACAGTTTTTTTATGCTATATTATCGATTTTTTTTGAGTTACGTCCTCTTCAATGAGCTTAACCATTCATCAAATAGAGATACGTTCGTTTGAGCCGAGATAAACGTTTTTGTAGAAAAATCACGACCAAATGCATCAAAATGGTATTTACAGAGCAGACACTCTCTAGACAATATTTAAATGCGTTTCTTATAAACAATTATGTTATCGCGTAGAACGAGATCAAACAACTACCTAAGGTGTTTTGTACACAATTGCCCAAATGATTTGTGATCGTATGATAATACTAAACACACCTAGCGACATTTCCGTAGGCTGTAGAACGCACGCAATTTTCGCCCCTAAATCTCAGACTTTAGCACTAGTATGCTGTGTCAAACGCACCGAAATGTACCAATTATTAACTTAGGTATACCGAAACAGCCCTTAGTACCTTAAAATTAGGTTTGTATTACCATAATCATCGAAATTGGTGTACCTATGCGTAGGCATTAGGGCATATAAATCATGCCTTATTGTAAGCAAAGGTTGGCATAGTTATTGAGGGTAAGAAACGGTAAATGCTGTAATTATTTAGGTGGCCATTGAATTTTGGTAATCAACTAGCAGACCCTTTGATATTAAGGTACATTGCGATACATTTATTGCCTCTAATAAATGCTTAGAAACTTCATATTGTTAACGTGAAATAATATTCAATATTAAACCGGTTTATGTATTTTGTAATTTGATATAAGGCGGCTTACTTTTATATAAGGCGACCATCTTATTTCTCAGTAGCAACGCATCTGATTGAATTCATAAAGAACCCTTTTTAATCGACTTCAAAAAGGAGGAGGTTCTCAATTTGTCTGTATTTTTCTATTCGAAGTAGCTTGCAGATGTCAATCGGCGGCAGTTACCACCAGGTTCAATCTGATAAAAAAAATATCGAAGTAGCATACGAGCATGCAGTCTATCAGATGGCAAGTGGCCATTACCGCCCATTTACAATCAACTGTAGATGAAATCAATCTTACCTTATATTACAGATGCGCAGCTAACCTTTTTTTTTGTCACGAGGGGGAAACCTTCACAAGTTACCCCACGCCGTGGGAGCAACGCCGGGTTATGTGGGATTTTTACCGCACTAAAACCCCCCGGTGGCCGTCTTCAGCGGTACGTGGAGGACTCCGGGATCTCCAACGGAACACGGAGTCCTCCAAGTGTGTCCTCCAAGTCCTTCGAGTGCCTTCGTCCTTCCCGGGGTCGCTTGGCTGGGCGGCTCGAGCTCCCACTCTTGTCACTCGCAACCCCGGAAGTCCCCTTTAGTCGCCTCTTACGACAGACAGGGGATACCCTAGTCCTTTTCTTGTCACGGAACTACAGGAACAATGCGTTGCTAACCTAGAACTAAGCTAGAACGCCGCACATACGTCTCTATATTACACCCTTGTGACGGTGAATAGAGGCGAACTAAAAGGAGTTCTACTACTAAAAAAAATATTAAATGGGATAGCTGTAAAAACTGACTTTAAATGGTCATTGCCATTCATAGGTATTTGTTTTCAATCCTAGATAAGAGTAAACTGCATGGGATTTATTACAGGTGCGTTTCTTCTCCATAAACTAAGTTGGAACGCCTCCGATAAGTGTCTCATGGTCGGCATCCCATTATTTTCCCACTGCTAAGCACAGCTCCTCTCGGGGTGAAAGAATTTTTAGGTTACATCCCAACGCACTGCTAAGTATGAATTGGTACACTTCACACACCTTTAAGAACTTTATCCCTTAAAATTCTTGTGAATTAAAATTATTATCATTAAATTGATTGTATGTTATGTTTTTAAAGAAATAAAACAGTCTGAGGCGTGCAATATGCTACACAATAAAGCTTATTATGACAAACAGCCAGTGGCTCGCGCGTCGCTGACAGTGGCTCGCAGCCAAATTTGTTATATTTTCGCATTTCTTTCATTTTCGCACTGTTACATCTTGGTACAAGTCAAATGATACAGCGTTATTACTATACACAACTCTAACGCGAAGCGTTTGAGGCTGTGTTCTGCGCTCACTGCTCAATGTTAAGCAATTTATTCACTGGAATTGCTTTAGTTGTATGTACATTTAATTAATTGAATATAATTCTATAAGATGCAGATAGTACACGAGCTTGCAGTCCACCAATGGTAAGTGATCACTCAGTCCATGAACATTTGTAGGCAACTTCATATAGAACAAGGGTTTGACCTTAAGTCTATCACAGATGCCTGGATGCCGAGGATTAGGATGTGCACCTTATATGAAAGTAACATTAACATCATTTTAACTCTTTCGCAAATTAATAAACTACACTAACTTTCACACATTTTTACGGGCTTTTTTTTCTATCATGGAATCTGTTCGATGTAATTTGATTTAGGTTTTTTATTTCAAATTGAGGTTACACAAGGAAATTCTCCATAAATCTCATAATATTGTAGTAGTATTAAGATAGGTATAAATTCAAAATGTAACCACAGTATTTTTTTTAACAAATTATTGTTATAATATTTTTTTTAATAATGCAGGAATTAACTAGCAAAACCTATCTTTCTAAATATAATACGAATATGACACGAAGACACGTTTATTTCAAAATGCACGAACGACTGTTACTCCGGGACATCTTTTTACTGCTGCTCTGGCACTCCAACGAAATGCATTCAATAAAATTTTAACTGAAACTTAAGCCGCTGACTTGTGCCAAACGACCTAAGAAACTAGGCGAAGTTGAAATAAAATGAGCAATATACTTTCATTGCTGAAACTTTAATTAACTTCCGAAAGTTTTGACGTATTCCTCGATTGCTGATTCTATGATAGAAGGTTTGGGTGCACCAAATCTTTCTATGGAGAAACTTGGGATAAATTATATGTACTCCTTGTTCTGATTCATCTGTACTCTTTCGTACTATAATTATTAGTTTTGGTTCTATAATATTCTCATTGTTAATAAGTTAGATGGAATTCATTATATTAAGTCTATTCCTTGAATAGTACGTAATATCTACGAACGACTTGTACTATTATGCTTAGTATTCTAGAATAATTTACTTCTACGTCTTAGAATTAATTTGTACTCCTTTGCAGTGTAAAATTAGTTTCATGCGTTCTTTAATACTCTTATTATTATGGGTTGAGATTGAATTCTTATATTTTCTCTACTCCTTGAATAAGGGTACAAGTGGTACCTAGAATAAGGTAAGTATTTTATTTTCTTCATTAATTGAATTATAATTAGTATCTCTTGGGTTAGGTATATTATGTTTCCATCACTTTCTGTTAACGTTCTTCAACTACTGCTGTTGTATTTAGGCAAAACCTAGAGATAACCTAAAATTTACTTCCTTTCTAGGACCTTTTAAAATTCATAAATCACAATAATCAAAATATCAATCTGCTTTACGTGCACAGAGACCTCTGTAATTGTAAGGAAAATAATGTAATAAATTCAACATTATCCAGAACATTAAACCATTTTTTTAAGTGATTTGTAATCCATTTTACATTCGATTATTTTAGGATACATTAGATCTATTGTGATTTTTGTAAATCGTCGAGTATCATAAATTAACAATCCTTTTAAATATATGGAATAGGTCTAACGCCCACATGGGGCAAAATTTGGCGCACGTCTGTTAGAATCTAATAGGCATGATTGAATGATTAGATCATTGCAATGGACGTAAATTTTATTTTGATCATATTTTAAAGGAGAATTGTGGTTAATGATAAAATAGTTTGTCTCATTTGTCTTGTCCTCCCTTGTGCTAACGTAACTAAGCCCGTACACATCGCATTATCCTACAAATTTAGGGATTCCAAGTAGGTTACCGAATCATTATTATCCCATTACGTAAATTCCGTCGTTCAGGCCCTAAATTCAATTTAAAGGAAACTCGCTAGATTTTCCTCAATTATTCAAAAAGACCACTCTCGTGAATTTAGTTATAATATTTTGGTTATATCTAATACATTCAAAGTTTAATTTGAATGATCTGCAAATATTTGGACCGTACATTTCCATCGTTAGTATTGAATTTGCCTCACAGTTAGGGATTTTTTTAATATTTATTAATAAAATAGGAGTAAATTTCAATATATCTGAAGTTTCGAAATGTATGCTTCCTGTTCTTTTAATTACAACTTAAAAATATATTAATGCAAAATGTAGAGTTAACCATTTGTCGTGTTTCCATTGTTAGTATTAAATGGATTAATTCTAATTAAATCACTGAAATTGTATGAACACTAAGTAGTCATTATAGTGAAGAAATTAACGGATGGATCTTACTAAAATTACCGATTACAACGTGTCTGATGAAGTATATGAATTTGTTAATCTTTCACGCAAATACTTCTAGTCGTATTTCTCTGAAATTTAGCAGATAGATATTTTATGGCCTAGATTAATAAATGGGATAATCATTACCGTGATAAATCCGCTACCATCAGCGGGCAGTACCACGGAAATAAACGAAATATATATATTTCAGACTAAGTCCAAATTTTAATTTACAAAATGTTTTTGAGTTAGTAGTTTATATAATTATTTTATTAAATGCACAAAGAAAATCTGTTACATTTTTTTGTATTGTACTATATCAAAGTCTGCAACGAGCTTGAGTTCTACGAACTTTATTGTATTTGCATACATTTTTAATAAATAAATCATATTGAACCACGGAAATAAGCAAAAAGATACATAATTTATATATGTATAATATGTTACGTGCAGAAAAAAATCTGTCACATTTTTTGTATTGTACTATATCAAAGTCTGAGATGAGTTTATTTAACTTTATTGTATTGCATACAAATTTTTATTAATAAATCGCAATATTTAAAGTACACTATCAATAAATTATATTGCTATCTTGCGAATACATACTAAATAAAAGTGCTACAGACTCGTATAGCGCATACCGGATGTTGAAGTCATAAATTGAAAATATCGTAGCAAAAGTAAAGAGATTTATGAGCTTTTAACTGAGTTGATCTGACACTTTAAAAGGTGTTTATTAAATGTTACAGGAATCGTAAAAAACTTGTTTATTTAAAATATAATGAATAAACGAACACCTGTATAATATTCAGTGGCGATTGACGCATATTTGTAACCAAAATCTAATTATATCAGGAATAAAATTTAAAAACACACGCTTTCTACACACATAGCCCTACTCTAGGATTTTCTCCTGTGTCGTGGGTGCCATGGACACAAAGCCGAATACACAAACACCAAGACCCAGAACAGAAATCTAAACTCATCATTCATATTTCTGTCCGGCCGGGGATCGAACCCGGGACCCACTGCGCGTCAGACCGGTATGGTGACTGTTCGGCCACGCGGGTCGACATAGCATTCCAACTTAATCTTCAGAAGTAGCAACGCATCTTTGGCTAACCTTAGGTTAGGTTCTGATCTTATCCTGGGTTGGTTACAGGTTTCCATGACCGGCAGTGGCCACTTATCAATGATATGAACTGCCTGTTCACTCGGTCCTTCAATTTCACAAAGAAAAACACGTCGAAAAAACTTGAGAGGTGGACACCAGAATGGAACGAAGTTCCTTTCGATAATTATTGAAGGAATTGTAATAAAATTTTATTTCTTTTAATATTATGTAATATATACACTGTCAGGATTTATTATTGTTATCATTTTTTATTATTTACTATGTACAAAAAACCTGTATACACACAACAAAAGTAATCGTCGCGACACCACACTGTTCAATGCGAAACAGAAGTGTCGTTACAACTTTTGGTCTTAATTTTTAGGGTTCCGTACCCAAAGGGTAAAACGGGACCCTATTACTAAGACTTCGCTGTCTGTCCGTCTGTCTGTCTGTCTACAGGCTGTATCTCATAAACTGTGATTGCTAGAAAGCTGAAATTTTCACAAATGATGTGTTTCCGTTGTCGCTATAACAACTACTAAACATTAATATATATATATATATATATTAAGGTGGGTCCCCATACAATAAACGTGTTTTTTATAGATGATGGCACGGAACCCTTCGTGCTCGAGTCCGACTCGCGCTTGGCCGATTTTTTCCCTTCGAGGTACGGAACCCTAAGAACCATCATCACATCAGCTTTTTCCTTCCATTGCTGGTTCTCCGCTGCTCTCCTCCGAGTTTTATAGTAACTAAAATCTAATTTACTGATAAGAGAGATGATAATCTTGCGCCCCACACTTATCCTTACTTACTCCCTGTTCGAGGAGTAGTTAAAGCTATAAATTTCTCCACAGCTTCCAACAGGTAATAATTTCGCAGTAGACAGTTTACGAAGCGTTATTTCCTTAAGAGACGTGCTCTGTAGTCTTATTTATAGTGGTTCTTAGAGCACAAGTAATAATAGACCGCGTCCAAGAGTATGAAATGCGGTAATGACTAAAGAACTGCAGTTTTACGTAACGTTCTGAAGTTTGGCTTTGGATAGATATTAACATTAATTTCATACGTCGATAGACCGTAGAGCAGTGTTTTCCAACGAGGGGCCCTCGCCCCACAGGGGTCAATTTGATAGTTAAGGGGGGGGGGGGGCAATTTAAAAATGGACTCGAGACAGCTTAACACTTTCGATTTGGGTTGTAATGTGAACGCTAATGTTTTTGGTGCATGACCCTGCTTCTGACGCAGTCGGGTTTGGTCTGACGCAGTCAAAAAATGTTAAGGTGGGGCATGGCCTAAAAAGGTTGGGAAACACTGCTGTAGAGAGTTGCTTTATACCAAATACTGTTTAGTGTTGGGTACAGGTCTTCTTCCAGAGAGAGAGATTTTGATAACCGCTCTGGCTAAAGCAAATTGGTACGCTTCCTACACCTTTAATAACATTTTAACATCTATACATACAACCTTTGAAACTTTATTAAGTATTCCACTCAATTGCGTAGGTCTCCTCATAATAATTCCTTTTCGTTTAGGCAAGTCAATATTAAGTTCTAAAATATCTTTAAAACATAAGAGGTATGCCAGGCAATCGAAGTTCGGGTTTCTGATGGAAAGCCTGTCTGTCGGACTTTATTTAATAGTATTATCAATTAATTATACATTTTCATAAAAGTACCTGGTTGACCGAGCTTCGCCCGTTTTTTTTTTGTTTTTCTAGCATCAGAAAGCTCCATAGAGTAGAAAGAGTTCTTACATGTCACCCAGAGTTGCCCACATCAGTCATGACGTTATAGATGGCGCTGATATATTAAAGTTCTTTAAAGAGCGGACTTTCAAATACCTATTTCTTGGGAACCGAGCTTTTCTAGGACGTGGATTCTTTGATCCCTAATCTGTGACTTTCATGAAAATCATTGGAGGCGTTTCCGAGATCCCGTTTACACATGTAGGTATATTGTATAAGAATTGCTTGTTTAAATATATTACATTAGATACAGCAGCAAAAGTAGGCTTTCATCTTGTCTGTAAGTGATTACTGCGTTCCACGGATACCCTAGGCAGAAATGCAGTCCCATCTGAGGTTGTCCACAGTCCACTTTATTATACCTGTAATTAGATTGGAAGATACTCTCTTAAATATCTCTTTCTCATCATTAAAGGGTGTGACTATAAATAGAGATATATAAACTAAAACACAGAAGCATACAACACAGTTCTTTTAAGAACGAGGTAAGTGTGTCGGAGTGTCTCCTGAATTGAGTGACGACTACCTTAAACGCTTACTATTTTTTATAATTTGTACGTTTTATGAGCCTATGGCTTATTATCTGCAGTAGCAAACGAGCATGCAGTCCACCTGATGGTAAGTGATTACTGCCGTCCATGGACATATGTAAGCTACTTCATATAGAATAGGGGTTCTATCTGAAGTCGATTACAGATGCGTTGCTGCTCCCGAGGACTGAGATGTTCGCCTTATTTATAAGTGAGCTGGCAACCACACCCTTCCAATAAAACGCAAGAGTTGCTTCACGCTAGAAATAGGTGTGGCGATAGTACCTCATCGATCAAACTACACCGGTTCTACCACCTTCAAAATTATTGTTATTACTGTTATGCTCTATAATCATAACAAAGTAATATATTTATGTTGTTGATTGAAAAATGAAGTGTGCCAAAACTCTACAATATTTCTAAACATCTACACAGTCTATACAGTATTAGCTCTAATGTTGTTTCCTTAATAACAAAGCGGATACGTTTACGCCCTCATCGTTAGGCCTGGTTGAGTCAACCAGTACTTGTGCTTAATTTAGACGATTTGAAGTATGGGTGGCTTTAACGTAGTTTTACTGATCCTTCCTTCTCACATAAATAAAATATCATTATTTTTATTTAAAACTTTTTACGTTTTTGCCTTGGCGCCTTTAAACCCAACTTAATTAATTCGCGGCCATTTTGTCTTTACTAATATCATGTAGATCGTGATACTAGATAGTAGGCCAATGACATTTTTAAAAAAGATATGATTTGTCGTGAAACGAGTCATTGATCATATTATTTTAATAGCATTATGAAGAAGTTTAATAAAACTCGTATCTTTAGATGTTTTATTAATGTAAAATCCTGGATATTTATATTTTATACAAATATATTGTTGGTATAAACTGTAACCGCAATTTTATTTTAAATATTTGTTATCTGTGCAACCTGTTCACTTTCCCGCCCGCATGATCGACTTTCCAACAGCAGCTTCCGATGCACATGACGCGGAAATATTGCATGATCTGTGTTTTTTAAATTTGTATTTCATATTCCACTATTAAAACTGCTCATAGTTCTTTTAAAACTAGTATTCTGACAAATTATTATAAAGCGTTTTAATTTTTAAGTCAGTTTTTTTAAGAAAAAGTAATTAAATCGAAATACGTCTGGTACTTCAAGCGAATAATATACTTGACGTATCAAAATTATTGTCTTTGTAATGTATTTAAAAACATACATGATATAAGCACTTCAATTAGCTTTTGTTAAAAAAATGTAAAGTCTATTTAATTAAATTGTTATCTAAAAATAATATTGTAAGTATGAGAACATCATATAAATACGTCTATGGCCGACGAAGGTCGAAGATAAATTGTCTTCGCCAGGCAGTAATACTACTGATTCTTATCATCACGTCATCTTTATTTTATACAAAGTTCAAGGATCGATTTCGATATATACACAAGTGACCTTGAATGAGTTAGTCGGGTGATTCACTCAATGACTGCACGTGTATTCGGGCATCATATTATTATGCAAAAGAGCATCAGTTCATTCAAGCACAACTCTTTATAAAACCTCTTCCATATCACACAATTTGACAACCGACCAGATTGGTGATTGAGTTGCCTGTACATCAGAATGCCCGTTTATGCTTAAAAAATGAAAATTTTCATATGATATCTTATTGCATGTATAAAAATACCTTTACTAAGATAAAAGCAAAAAATACGTTTTAGCAAAAATAAAAAGAATGTAATACGAACCGATTATATATAAGTATCATATATTATCCGCTAATCTAGGCACTTGCAAGAAAAATGAGAACAACTTTGTTTGGCTAGCAAGAAATCCACTATAATCATGTCCATCAAATCAAGCGATTCCGACTATGATATGATCTTAAAATACCAATTTGCTTCTATATGATTCAAATTGATTACCAATACAGTGTGTTTATTAAAGTGTATAGTCTGGAAGGCCTTTAAGGCCTTGGTTAAGGTCAATGTCAGATCGTAAAATTCAATCATATTTTTTAATAAGGCCATCGGCCATATTAGTGCGTTCACATCCTTAATTAAGGCGAGAATAATTTACATGTCCTTTAGTTCATCTGAATGTACCATTGTCGTAATGTAATGTGTACCTCATTTATCGTGTGAGATTCATACAAAAATCGTAGTTTGATTTTGTATTTTTTCTTTCATAGATTAATCTTAGAATAATACAAGCTGTAATAACTGCAATAAAACTGAAAACGAGCGTGCAGTTCTTTATACGGTCAGTGGAAACTGCTTTCCATGAACAATTTAAAATTAAACCCAGATTTATCCCAATTTTAGTGCTTCCTGACATGCAGCCACAGATGCGTTGCTACTCTTGAGAAGTAAGATGGAAGTGTTTCTTCTATTCCATTACTTTGAAACAAGCACATAGAATTGGATACTACTGTTATTAAGTAGTGATATGGTATGGTAGTGATATTTGCGGAGTCACAACATCAAGTTCCATCACCTTTTATATGAGTTGTCTTAAATTAAATTATATGTATTTCTAAAATACTTCATTTGTTTTTAATAATAATAAATTTGATTACCGTGTTTTATCACGATTAAACTATAAATTTTTATTGCTGGGAAAACAATCTAAGCATCGCTTTTATAATTTGTTACTTCCTATTACTTATTCTTGTTTATATCCAACATTTATGGCCATAAGGTGTATCGCCCAGACATATTCGATTTACTTGTTTCCTCAGAGATAGCATCTTGAAATTTTAAATTATTTATTTTAATTTGCCACCTGTAACTCAGAAAATAAGAGGCTGTATAACGCTAAAGCGGCATCCACGGCTTTTAATTTAATGGTTACTCGTAAGTTTTAGAACGAATAAAAACGTTGAGCAGACGATTTGCGGAAATTACTGTTTAATTGGGAATCGCCTACGCAGCGCGCAGAGACTGGTTTCCCTCACGCGATGCCAACCCAGCAAAACCACATTTCACGAAGTTTTATAATAAAACACCATACACTGCTATTTTAAAGCAAAAACAAAGAAACATTTCAAAGTACACCAAGCAATGTATCACGTCTAATATTTGATTGTAATCCTTTCAGGATACAATTATCTACGAAGGTATTATTCGCGAATGTTTTGTTGAAATAATTGCATAGTCTGAGTAACTAATGTAATGCGATCTTGTAAGTGCACTGCAGTAACTTAAGATATATCCATAGTTATAGATACACAGTATACATCTAAAGCTGGATGCGTATAGATAAAAATGTTAAACCATGTGATTTTACTTAAGATAAAAAAGCCAAGTAAAAGGTATAACTATTTGTTTGGTTGAACGTGCTAATCTCAGGAATTATGGGTTCGAATTGATTTTTTTTTGTGTTGAATAGTTCATTTATTGTGGAAGGCTATAGGCATTACGCTATGTTTTTTTCATATATTATAGCTGGTGACAGCAAGTTGTCTATAAGTATGATAAAGAAAGAAAAACGATTAAGGGATCAGGTTATTCACTTAAATAAGAAAAGGTGATGCTTATATGACCAATGGTGATAGAACCCACTGAGGTTCGACTTTGAATGCATCACCGCCACCCATACCTAATTGCAGGAGTGTTGTGTTCTGGTCTGAAGGGTGTTGTAAGGGAGACATATTAGTCCGAGGCGTTCCACCTTATTCCTTAGAAGTAGCAACGCATCTGTGGTTAACCTCAAAAAAGACAAAGATTTTATCTGATTAAAGATGTCCATGAGCGACAATGGCTACTTACCATTAAGTGGACTGCATGCTTGTTAGTTTCTTCCATATTATAAAAAAGTTAAACGATTTAGGAATCTACTTATTCGCTTACATAATTTACTTATATTAAACACACTAAAGGTGCAAGACACGATGTTAAATGAAGTGCCTTGAATGTGGACCACCCATGGATATCTACTACCGACTCCAATAGGACTCCTTAACTACCAACTATCAATAATCTTATTAGTAAGTTACATACAATCGTGTTGGAATTGCTCCTATCTTTATCTTACCATTACTTTTAAATTAAAAATTAGTTTTACATGAAATTACATTAAGGGACAAAAATGGGGCATAAATGTTATGCGAATTAAAATAAAAAGGGTATATAGAGATACTTGTCTGTGCAGTATCTAGACCAGAATAGGGCTACAGTATCCCCTGCCTATCATAAGAGGCGATTAAAAGGGGGCTTCCGGGGTTCCGACGGCAAGAGTGGGAGCTGCAACGGCTCGGGAAGCGGTCTCTAGAAAGACGGTACATACCGTCGTAAATCGTCGTGTGTACGTCGTCGTCGTGTAGTGGACTTTCACGTCGATCTAGGCGGAGCTCGATTCCAGTTACGTTCCTTTGGACATTCTGGAGTTCGCTTCGCAGCGCCGAAGAAGTCCACCGGTTTTAGTGGGTATGATTCCTATATACGAGTAACTCAGCGTCGCGTCGTACCGACGACGATTACTTAAAAAAAATAAAAAAAACACGCCTTCTACACTCATAGCCCCACATTAGGATTTTCTCCTGTGTCGTGGGTGCCATGGACACACAA
>DWNE01006919.1:0-12673 GCA_018249875.1 Cecropterus toxeus
CATATATTTAAATTATTTTTTTGCTTTTTGGTGACACTGAAGTCGGTTTCTATTTTTTGTTAAAAAGTTTTATTGTCTTCTATAGTGACTGTTATTTGATCTTCTTAGGAAATTTACAATTGCAAGTGGACTCATTATAATACAAGTGACGTAATATAATGAGTCAATTGAGCACAAAGATTGATTGGGAAGTAGTGGACTGTCTATTCCCGGTATTCCCGTTGTGCTATGACATGGGGCTCTTCAAAAAATATGCGAAAAGAGCTTTCCTTTAAAGCCGACGATGCGTTGGCGACTCCTCTGGTGTTGCAAATGTTCATAGGCGACGGTGACTACTTTCCAACAGATGGACCGTCTGTCTTAACGTTGGTTTTAAGTGTTAAAAAGACTATAAAAGTTATTTTATCACAATTTACAACCCAACGTCTGCGATGGACGAACTTCAACCCCCATACCATTGGTATAGACAGTGGGTATTAGCTGTAAAGAAACAGACACGACTATCGCATTAGTGCGTCGCCCGAGATTACACATAGACCCTTATCTTGCATTCTTTCCACAGCTATTACGTGTATTCGGAACAACACTACGAGACGAACCCCACGGGTGTCGGAGGCCTTCCCGACAGTGACCAGTGACGGAACACGGATATCGCATTAGTGCCACCTTGCGACGTCGGCTCGCGTCGACAGCACTCCACACGTCGGATGTTGACAGATGTATTTACTACTCTTTCACTTATATTTACATTAAGATTGTTTTTAAAATTTATAACGTCAAGCACACCTGAGAGTTTTCTAAAAAAAGCCTAGTGCGGTGATTATGTACAGAAGTGATATGCATTGAGCATCCTGTTCTTATAGGAAAAATTTACTTAATTTTCCTTCCAAATTTCATGAGAATCGGGTCACTGAAAACTGAGTAAACTTAAATTAAGTAAGTAAAATATAAGGTAGGGTAGTCGTTAGTCGGTTTAAGAGGTCCACCCTATAATTCGAAACCCTATTTTCAGTTTTTATTTATCTCGAAACCTTACAGTCTTTTTGTTCAATAGGGTACCAAACTCTGTTAAATGAAAAGCTTTCTTGACAGTTCTTTTGTAATAACTATTTATATTTATACTTTATCAATATATATTTTGTAAAGATTTTGTATACCTACAAATTTTCATGCTTATAAATTAGCGGACTCAAGTAATGCATGAGTATCAGTTGTTATTATTATTAGAATTATTTAAGAATCATATCTTCCCACTGGTTTTAACCTTTTTAATAATATGGAGGGCAAAAAGTTCCGAACCTATTTTATATGAATTGTGCGCGCAAGGAAGAATTGGCATAATTTTAATGTTATGTAGAGAAAGAGTCCTGAAAATTCAATTAAACTAGGGATGAAATGATAGCTCTAAAGTATCGTGTAAGTACTTGTATTTACATACATATACACTCGAAAAACATTACCTACTTCTTCTGACGCAGTCGGGTAAAAAGTGGTATCCAACATGCCCGTTTTTACCCGGACTTCGTGTTTCTCAAATTAAAATGCACTGACGAAAAAAATATAAAATCTTTCTCATAGATAAAACTACTTTCGTTAAATTTATGTCCCCAAAATAAAATGTAAACTATAGAAATTGAGAACTAGTCATCGGTGAATATTAAGTTTAGTTTTTATTTGGTTATAATTCTAGTCTAATTTTACCACTGTTACGGAAAACTACTCTTTATGAATATTTTTATATACATGAACGCAATACGTAGCTATCTTTCTTATAATAATATAAAATACAAAGCTATCTAACAATAGAATGCCTTTACTTTTGAAAATATTAAACCAATTTTCAACATAAAGGCAGATGTCTTCTTTCACAAACTCCTTTCGATATTCCAATACTCAATTGAAGTCGGATTAGGCCTTAATCCGCACCGCCTTTATACATTGCTGGGAACATTGTGAGCAGCAGCTAAGCTCCTTGCCGAGCTACGAGTACCATATATTATCTATGTATCCAAGAATGAGTACTAATTTCATTCTTTTGAGAACTTAATCCAGCAAATTATATGAATCAAATCGAATTGTCTCACGGCATTGTCGTTGTTTTTCGAGCTTATTCATATATTCCCATTTCTTTATCATGTTTTCAGCATCAACAACTTGACGAATTTTAACTAATGAGATGTCTTTAATCGGAAAATATATTAAAGTACATATATAGGATAAGTGTAATTAATAGTGTAATTAATAATAGTGTAATAATTTGACATATACTCCTATAAAACGTTACATTAAATTAATTATTGTGAAATAAACCGTTAGCGTATAACTGATTAACTGAAATGGGAGAATTCTAAAAAGGAAAAACTACTGAAAGTACCGAAAATTTACGAAAATTCCAAAACTATATTTATCGCCTCCTACTTTACTTATTTTTTCTATTTACTGTAATGAGTAAATAGACGAGTTCATCTTTTTATAATAATTTATTTTATTTCGACCCGTTCGTTTTATCGATAACAACGTTTTTTGCTTTTGAAAGAGCACTTGATTTACTTTGTCACTGCCACTCGGCGCTCGGCGCTCTCGAACTCGCTTTGTGCAATCACTGGGATATCCATCACCTACATTTACCTTCACGTCACTTTTCTTAATAAATTACTGAAATTATGGAAAATTAATATTTCAACTTTTGAAAAAATAACGAGTACGATTTTTACACTCGTAGCACCACACTAGATTTTTTTGTATTGTTCGTGCCAAGTACATACACAGAGTTAAATATACGAATACCCATTCTAAGACCAAAATGCTAATTTCATCGTCTAGAAGTCTCACTGAGCATCTAATCCCGAACCCTTTGCATATAAAATGGTGATGCCGACTCTCCAGCAGGCGATTAATATATTTAGTTTCTATTTATTTATATTACGTATGTGATTTATAAAAGAGAGCCTAATGGTTAAAACTCGCTTGTCAATCGAGATTTCGAGGTTTGAATCCCAGGCAAGTACCACAGATTTTTCCAAAAAGCAGATATTAGAAATTAATTATCACGGCTTTACAGTCAAAGCAAACATCGTGAAGAAACCTGCGCACCTGAGAGTTCTCTAAATAAAGAGTTCTTAAAGGTGTATGAAGTCTACTAATTCGCACTTGGTCAACGCGGTGGTCTATAGCCTAAAACTTTCGCATTCTGAGACCCGTGCCTAAACAATAATGGGTTAATGATGATGAATATTAAAAATAAAAAAGTATATTTCGCAATAGATCCGTAGGAATAATTGCCCGTTTAAAAATGTTTTAATTTAATTTTAAAATAAAACGTATCTAAAGACTACGTAGGTACTTCCTGAGTATTTGTTCGAACGTTTTTTATCCTCATTTAATTGACATTGTCGGCGACAGGCGCGCCGCTCTCCCTTTGTGCAATCACTGTCTAATTGCATCACCTGTTCTTCCCTACTTGTGCAGCTTAAATGAGGGCTTAAATTAGGATTTAAGCACGGATGAACTAAATTTACTCACTGGTTTGAATGTGTAACTCGTTTTCTATTGTAACGTTCCTACAGCTACGTATTTAGGGATTTTGCTTGAGAAAAATTCTGTTTTGCATTGCGAAAATGGTAGGAAAGTAGGGATATTACTATATAAAAGTTGACCAATAACCCTACTCTTCAAGCTTTTAAATAGTTTAGCCGAGTATAGTTTGGTCAACTCATTGTTTATTGTTAATTTAGGGATACTAAAAGTTTTATTTGTGGTGCTTGGATTTAGTGGATCTCGTCTATCGGTATAATTTTTTAATTTATCGGTAAAATTTTAATAGAATAAAATATTTAAAATAACTTACTAAAATTTTAAAATTGCTCGGGACATTTGAGAACTCGAGACCCTCATAAATCCTCATCAACAATTCTCGTACCTCGAACAATAAGATCCAGTAACCAGACGTGACGTAGAGCAATAATGTTTATAATAACTGTGAAATAATAGTCAGATTTTGATTGATGTCTCCATACGTACTTACATATTAAAGATTTATTATAAACCTTAAAAGAAATTAGTATACGTTAAAGGTATTTCAGACGTAGATTGACCTCTTTTTCGGCATCTTGGCATCTGCTATATACATATATACATCATTTTGGTGATCAGTACCAAAAGATATTCTTGACCGGGATTAAACATTTACTAGTAGGAGGTTTGCAAGCTTGTTTGCCACTTTCATTACTTGTAAAAAAACTCGATTTGGCACGGGGCGCCTAAAATTTTGATCATACTAAAATGTTCGCACAGTGATGAAATCGGAAATGACTACGTTTACTTAGCGCTGTTTTCATCCCAAACGAATTTAGGTCAATTCGATAATAACATTATACTTCTATTTTTATTTATAATTATGTTACAATAACAAAGTAATCTACCGTATGCATTTATAGTTATTTTTTATTTATTTAATGAGTTCAAAGTTATGAAGATTTGCCTCATGCGTGTAAAACAGAACTCGCTTAAATTTAAATTGCCTGCTATATATAAATAAGCAGACACTCACACGGCCACCAATGAATATTCAAGCGAGTGTAAGTGGATCTGCCAACGCTTTAACACCGCTCGCCAAAGATCCTGCATCCAGGAAAGCCAGTTGTGTGAATTACTTGTGTACATTGTATAAAAATACTGATACAGATTCTAATTTTCAAAATTGAACTTTTTAATCTTTCCATGCCAAGGTATGGAAAAAAATATTTATAAAACTCAGCAAACTATCATGTAGTTCATCTGATTTTAACTTGTTACTTTTTCCCTGTTGAGATATCGGTAAACTAGGTTTAAAGTTTCACCTGAAGTAAGCCACAAATATATTGCTAATAATAATGCCTAAACTAGAATTTTTCATTTATGCTTCTTAATTTACCACTTTTTTCAAATAAAAACATAAAGTCCTTAGTAACACTGTTATTATAAAATAAATACGAAGTTGATTCGAGATCTAGCCACAAAGGAGTCTTCAATTCATCGATATTGTGGTCAAAATTTAAACCACTTGACTATTACCATGATTGCTTGTGTGCACTTACCATGCACTAATAGATATAATACATGTACTTGTATAATATGTTATTATCTGATCGCCAACAGCTCGCTACGTTATGGACCATAAAGTTCAGATTTATTATCAACAAATATTGAGAGGACGTGTTTACTGTAGTTAGTTGGGTATAACAACCTCATAACGGCAGTACATAATATTAATTTGATTGTTAATTTCGCATCCCTGTGATATTTGGTATTTCATAGACAACGGCCCATAGTTTTAAATTGCCCAAACAGAAAAACTATTTATTCCCGAATATACATACGCTTTATTAGCAACTTATTTCTGTATTATTAGTACATATATAGCATCACATGCGTGCGAGTTTGTTTATCATATAACACAATAATCTACTTTAATGTAAGGTTTGGATTCCACAATTTTTTATCAGATTGATGTAGAAAACCAGCGTTCACCTAATTGTAAGTGGTTACTGCGGCTAATGGACATCCGTAAACTACATCATACACAACAGTGGTTCTATCTGAAGCGTTGCTATTCCCGAGGTCTGACATGGTTGCTTCATATATAATACCTCACAGTGAGCCGGCAACCACACCCTTCCAACGAAATGCAAGTAGTGCTTCACGCTAGAAATTGGTGTGTCGGTGGTACCTTCTCGCCCGAACTATACTCGATCTGCCTGGTAATTTATCAACTGACAACTTGTCTGTTATTAAAATATAAATATATTCTAATCATCAATTATGTATAGAACAAAAATCAAATGATATAAAACAAAATCGTTTTCTACTCATCTTTTGATTCTTGTAAGTTTGAAAAGTCTTCTACAGAACGCTAAAAGATTCTTCGAAAAATGTTTAAATTGTGGGAATAAAAGTGGCGGTTCAGTTACTATAATGGAGATTGAGAAGGAAACAGATAGCGCGATCCCGGACCTTATCTTAATTGGTTCGACGTGCGTTCCGCCGCCAGCTCCAGCGCTAAAAGTGATGTCGATGTTGGAGATTAGCCGTGACGCTTAACTGTTTACCTATTGGCAGATATATTTAATGCTTTGGATAACGAAGTGATTAACCAATATCCAGCCAAAACTCTAATGAATCTCAATTAACAACATTAACTAATAAAATCGGCCAAGTGCGAGTCGGACTCGAGGATGATTGGTTCCGTACCGTTATCTATAAAAAACGGCAAAAAATCAAGTTTATTGTATGACAGCCCCCCTCAAGTATCTCTCTGTTTTTAGTATTTATTGTTAAAGCGGCAACAAAAATACATCGTCTGTGTGTCATAAATTATATTGTTCCGCCACTGGCCGTGGTTTTGCCGCCAAAATTTAAAGTTTTGAGCATTCTCCAGCAGATTGATCTAGTCAAGTTTGATCGTTAAAAAAATCAACATGTATTGGATGTTTTCATATTATCTGTAACTCCTCCGTTAAAAAGATCAAATGTTCTTGAAAATATCAGAGATAAGAAAGACTAAAAAATAAAGCATCTAATGGTCACTCATTCAATATTGGAGTCTGTGTCTAGGGTGTCCAATTTTATAGATTAGTAATGCTTATGATCAGCACAAACTCCGTTTCTATAGGCTAATTGAAATTCCTACAAACATGATACCTATTATGATTAGTTTATACTTATTAAATAGCAGTTTAAGTGAGTACTGAGTTTATCTGAATATGTGAAGGATGTTAATCTATTAGAATTATCAAATTACAAATTACTATGTACTTAAGTTGTCGTTAATAACGACAGCTTAAGTACAGAGTGCATCGGTATTATGCATTGAAAAACCTTCATATTATCATCAATTTCAATCAGATATTATTTATGACACAGTTTAAATGCAAGAGTTCACGGTTGTTTTTGTGTCGGCACTTTATGCGCGGCACTCTCGACTTGGCACAGCGCGTACAAACTTTACTGTGATGCAATTATGTTCATTTTCAGAAGCGGTCGTTTCTTCTGCCGGCAAACTGATTTATAGAAGTTTGCCGTTCGTCCGGGCGAGCTCGTTTGTACCGCGAGCGAGTTACACGACGCGCTGAATATTTAAGCAGCTGTAAGCGGATTCAGCTGGTGCTGTGACCACTCGAACTGAACACTCTGCGATTGTCTCGTACGTTTGTTCAAAAATAAATGTTGAGTGCAAGACATCTTGCGAATATTTCTTAGATTTAAAATATCCTTGTATGATATCTCCTTTCTTTATTTTGAAACTGTTCCTAACTTATTGACCTATAAATAAAGTTAAAAACATAATTTACTCAGAATAAAACGATCTAAAACACCGTTGCAAAACAACGTAACCGTAACAAGAACCTGCTAATATAACACGTATAATACAAATTTAAACTTTACAACAATCTCAAAACACGTACAAGAAATAAAACATTAATGAAACCAAAATCCAGCGGGTACAAATTTAGGGAAATTTAGGAACAGTATCTTAATTTCCTGGGCGTTCGCATTTGGTACGCACTCCGGGGCTGAATGTTGATATCGCTTTAGATTAGATTGCGAGTCGCGCCTTCAGAACTTCTTTACCAACGGTTGCAAGCTGAATACCAACGAAGAGTAATTAAAGATGGCCGCACATCCTCGCGGCACAAGGGAGCAATCAGCTTCATAAGAAAACTCTTCGCAACTTTCAGACGGACCGCCGATTGGACGCATTGTCTCCTTGGAATAAGTTTCAAATTCTTTATTGATTCAAATATATTAAATTGCCATTTTACACGAAATTTGTTCATGCGTTTGATGAAATAAGCATAACAAATAAAATAAGTGTTTGGAATGTTATAAGATAAAGTTAAAAATCATAAAAATATGACAAGAATATCGTGAGATGTAAGTACCAATTTGGAAAATATATCTTATAACGAAACGAAACAAAATAAGGAAAAGAAGAATCTTACGATGATACATTATAACTACTACATAGACTATCGTATATTTTTAACATTATTTGAATTGATAAAATCAATTAAGTTATCTTCGGATCGAATGCTGTATCATTCGATTCAAAGTAGCTCCACGTATTCATCGTGCGCGGGAAGGAGTCATCTGTAACGGCGTGACGGCGCGTCGAGCTTTCCTTTTTACTGCATTACAATAGCGATGAAAAATGTTATTGAATTCTTTACGTCTCTTGATTCGCTTTGTTATAAGGCAATTGTTGTTGTCACTGAATACGTTCGAAGAGAACGCTTTATTGTCAACATGAAACGACAAGTCCTTTGTGCTCTAAAATTCTCAATTTATAGCGTAAATTGTTTCTTTGCTAAGCGGATATAAGGTCAAGTAGTAGCAGTTTAACGAATCTCCGAAAATAGAGATTAAGATGTGACTCTATGATATTGTTTATTTAATCTATGTAAAGATTTATCTATCATTTTTTATAACCAAACGAAATGAATCGCCAGGCAATTTTTGTAATTTGTACGTACTCAATAAGGTGTTGATAACTAATAACGGTTACATGACAACAATTTAGAGATAGAGCTGGAAATAGTAAATAGATTAAAAAGTTTGTAGACATGTTTTACCTATTCTATTTCACGAGACTGAAATAACTTCAGACATTTGTTATAAGGCAAAAATAGCTGTAACAGTAGTACATCCGAATTTGAACCACAAAGGTTCTAACAATTTTTTTTTTAACAATTTTGTAGCGACAAAGCAGGCTACAAAATTAAGTTGCTCTCCAGCCTAAATATCGTTTTTGTTCCGAGCCCACTGGAACCGCATTTATGATGAAAAAGCCGGATAAAATGTTGCACTGTAAAGTGGTACGGAAACTTCGCAAAATATTTCAGCGTAACTTTTGCCCGTCGAATATTTCAAATATTTTTTGACGAGTTCTCATATTGTTATTGACTAATTCTTTTCAACGTTTGTCGCTTTAAAATTGTCACTAAAATTGCATTAAATATACGTAAAACCTAAAATATATCCGAACTATACATTGACTGTATATGAAAAGAGATCACATAAGTGATAAAAATGCTCATTATAGAATTGCCTATGAATGCAACTTGCTTGCACTAAACAAGTAAGTTGCATTCATAGGCAATTCTATAATATTGTTTCAGTTCAAGTTACATAATTTGAGCCCTACATTAGTATGTAAAGGTCAAATTATGCAACTGAATTAAACTAGTTAACCCCAACCGAAATATACCAATTGAACTGAAATTATACAAAACACCTTTGACGTTGGTTATAGTGTCAACATTCCAAATACAATATGGCGGTTTTGGTTTTCATGTAATCTTTATTTATGTAAGTTCATTTATACATATTATTATTAAACTGTATTGGGTTCAAGAGACTACGTAGTACTTTCTTAACCGACACTGCTTGGGTCGGCCATAACGCTATGATATGAACCTCGTGGTAAGGGTTTTTAAAACAACAAAAAAATTGTCGCATCGCGACTGACTGGTAAGGATTAAAACTGACTAAGTATAGGGGAAGAAGAAGATACGCTGAGCATGCAAAATAGGCAAATAAGGGGACATAGAGCATCTGTAACGGCTTGACCGATGACCGGAGAGAAAAAAGGTACTCGAGTGGCAACTAAATTTACGTAAAAGGAGCACAAGTCTTTTTCGACCAACTGGACCGATGATCTCAAAAAGTCAGCGGGAAGCCGTTGTATTCAGGACAGGACCAGTTGCATTTCCGTCGTTTAAGGGAATGCAACTGGTCCTGTGCTGAATTCAACGGCTTCCCGCTGTCTTCTTGTGACATGTATATGTCCAACAGTGGGCCTCGAAAGGCTGTTAAATGGATTTAAAAATCAATAATAAATACATTAGCAAAATTACATTTAGCGATGAGTGCTTAACATTTTCCTAATTATAGAGACATTATAAGGATATGTTTTTAAGTAAGTTTTTAGATAAATGATATATAAAAAAGAAAAAGACATTCTGTTAACAACAACAAACGATGTAACTAGTATTTCGAAAACAGCGAGCCGTCAGTAGGCGACATTGCAATGGACTCTGGACTCTAAATAACGTTAGCACATGAAAACTTGATTAAGACAATAGAACCAATTTGTAGCCACTCATTACTTGGAGCGGAGTGGCAAACCCGGAGCTTCGTAGATTATAAATTCAATTAATCAACCGGCACAGGTGGTATCGACGCACCTGCAATTTAGTTTTTTCAATCAAAATAAATCAAAAATCACACTTCTCCCAGTTTTCAAGCAGACAGGCAATGTAGAATTCATTAACCTGTAGTCGACTCGGAGAAGAATTGACACAATAGAATAATATTCACCAGGTAGTAGAAACAATGTTGTTCAACCGAGGAAGTACCACCCCCAGACCTATTTCTAGCGTGAAGCAGTTCTTGTGTTTCGATGAAAGGGTGTGGTTGCCGCCTCACTTATATATGAGGCGATCATCTTAGACTTCAGAAGTGGCAACGTATCTGTGATCAACTTCATATAGAACCCCTATTCTATATGAAGTTGCTTACAGATTTCCAATGATCTTTTTCAATTTCTTCAAATCTGCCAGTTTTTCGGACTGTTTGAACTGTTTTTGTTTTTGGAAACACCATTGGTTTGAGGATTGATAATAATAATAGATTATTCAATTTTATTTCGAACTTTTGTAAGAATGTTTCTCTGAATGTTTAAAATTGCTGCTCAAACCGAAACTACTGAAGTTAATTTAAAATAATTGAAGTATAGTTCATATTCCATACTTTTAGCATTACATTCATCTTTTATTTAATTTAAATTCACTTAATCTAGTCCTAAAGTTATCAGTTAGTTAACGTTTTTCTATATTACACGGGTAAACCGTGGAGCACAGCTAGTTAATGATAAAAATGACGGATAAAATTGTCCCGAAGCCAATAATTTATTCATATACAACAATAGTCTAATAATCGTCGCAGATGATCTCGTCCCATCAGCTAACCCACTAGAATATGTCCCTTACAATAACAACTAACCGTAGCTATAGCTGTTTAATATTTAATTCATGATTTATCAGTAAAAGTTGCGAAACAATCTCAACGAGGCGTGAACCCCTATCTATGGCTTTGCTCATGCAAAAATTTCCATTTGGCAGTAAAAGGAAAAGTTGGACGACAGAGAACTAATACTATCGCCCCACGTGGCGCACGTTTGACGCAATGCTATTTAACATGAGACACATCGGTTTATGCGTATTATGTACTAGAGTTTTCCCGCGGCTCCGCTCGTTTGGTTCATGTACCTACCTATGTGTTATTCCAGGCCATAAACTGTGGGTACCAAATTTAATCCAGATTCAATCAGTTTTGTGTGTAAGAGTAACTAACAGACATATATTCTCAAAAAATATTTTTATTTTTTATATGTTTGATAATATAAGTAGTAAGGTAATATACAATTATACACGTACTAGCTGTGCCACGCAGTTTCACCCACATTTATTAGAGAACAATAATAAATGCGGGTGAAACAATATTTCTAATATAAAACTATTTACTGTGTCTATCTTCCTTCCCCATTCATGATTTCTATTAGGAATTATAAATTTATTTGTTTCATCTCTGTAATTTTAATATTTCCTTGGATATCGTTACATTTAGTATCAAAACCGTTTCAAGTTTTTAATTTGAACTATACACAGAAATAACGGAAGGGCATTACTAGAACTTTACAATAACTACAGTATCTATTTAAATAAAAACGATCTAATAAACATAAATGACGTATTAACTTTACAAGCAACATTAAACTTGTAATTCCCAAACTTCATCTACAACAAATACATTTTTCAATTTATTCAAGCTGTTTAAAATCAGCTCTTTTCCTTCCCGTAAAGCTAAGAGATAAATGAAATATGGATATCTTGCAACAAGATATCACAAAGCTTTGTAGTTTAATGAAAAAATGCTTTTAAATTTTCCAACAGGCAGTGGACAGCACCAAGAACGTTGCAAGCAGGAATACAAAGGGAGCTGCCGCGGGCGCTTCGCCACCAAACATTCCCTTTGCGTGTTGGATATAAATATTTACAACGATCTAGCATTGTCTAAGTTACTGAAAGAAATAATATTGCCGTAGTATTAAAGAAGTGTCACTGCTACAGCTTTTAATACACTCAGTAATTTTATGCATAACGGATACACTTCGTGGTTTGATAGCTATAGGTAAGCAACCGTAATCATTTCAACAATTTCATATATAATTATTATTTTTGGTAGAGTGATAAAATCCACTTTTATTTATTTATTTAACTTAAAATCCTTAAGTAGCCACCCTATATTTTATTGGACCCTGTATTTTATTTCCTATACTATTAAGATTTTCAATTTTCTTGCTGCTACTAATATTATGTTTTTTATTTTTTATTATTTATATGAAGTAGGAAACGAGCAACCAGCCCACCTGATGGTAAGCAGTTACTGCCGCCCATGGACATTTGTAAGCAACTTCATATAGAACAGGAGTTCTATATGAAGTCGACCACAAGTGCGTTGCTACTCCCGAGGACTGAGATGGTCGCCTCATATAAATATGAGCAGGCAACCACACCCTTCCACCGAAACGCAAGAACTGCTTCACGCTAGAAATAGGTGTGACGGTGGTACTTCC
>DWNE01006920.1:0-12671 GCA_018249875.1 Cecropterus toxeus
AATTAGTGTATTGTCATCGGTCCTCAATAAATCTACAAAGTTTGGGTCAAAATCGCGCCCAAAGAAGTCGGTTACAAACATACAGGTGAAGCTAATAAAAAGCGAATAAAAAGACGACATGAACGAGAATTGTCGCATTTTAAATTTTGTTTTTGCATTTTGCATTTAATTAATTGCATTTCATTATGCATTTAATTTTTGTTTTACATAAATCGTTATAAGTAAGGAGTTATAGGGGTATAAAGGGTTATGTTTGTGAAATACGTTGTAATTGTGGAATACCACCGGGACGCGGTGGTAGGACGCGTACCTTTGATGACGGTCCTGTCGGGCGGCGGCGCGCACAGCGAGCAGCCGTGCGCGCCGCACGCGCCGCACGCCGCCGCGCCGCCCGCCGCCGCGCCGCCGCCGCGCATGTACCTGCAAACGAACATTCTTTTTATTCTTTTTTTCTTTTAAAAACACACGCCTTCTACACTCATAGCTCCACATTAGGATTTTCTCCTGTGTCGTGGGTGCCATGGACACACAAACGCGAATACACAAACAACCAGACCTAGAACAGAAATCTAAACTCATCATTCATATTTCCGACTGGCCGGGAATCGAACCTTTTGCCTTCTGACCCATTGCGCGTCAGACCGGTATGGTGACCGCTCGACCACGCGGGTTGTCGAACATTCTACTACTCTAAAGACGTTTTAGTTTTAACGACGCAAATGCAGTTTAAGCTTTGTTTCTCTGTATGTCGGGTCTATTTAACGACGCAAACGCTGTTTATATTTGTGTCTCTGTATGTCGGGTCTATTTAACGCCGCAAACGCTGTTTATTTTTGTCTCTGCATGTCGGGTCTGTTTAACGACGCATACGTTGTTTAATTTTGTTTATCTGGGTCTGTATCCGTAGGCACAGTTCCGTCTGCACCGGCACAGTACCGCCACATTGTCAAGACATGTCATTGTCAATCATGATCAATGACGACATAATGTTTTGAGCGTGTAAATGAATTTACTGATTGAGCAGTC
Source organism: Cecropterus toxeus (assembly GCA_018249875.1). Taxonomy (NCBI): domain Eukaryota; kingdom Metazoa; phylum Arthropoda; class Insecta; order Lepidoptera; family Hesperiidae; genus Cecropterus; species Cecropterus toxeus. The sequence continues at coordinate 1,027 of DWNE01006920.1, forward strand.
TGATCAAATTTAGTTTTCATGTTTTTTGGACATTCATTCATTTAGTTTCGTAGTTTCATATCCTTTTTAGACTATCTTATTAGACAAACTTCACACGAGCGAAGGCGAATTTTCATCAAATGACAATGATAGTAGAATATAAAATTGGAAAAAAAGAAGTTCTTGTTAATAAAAACACAAAAACAAAAATTTTAAAAATATTTTCATACATAAAAGCGTCCATCACAATGTAACATTAGGATGGAGCATTAAAAAACATATTACAACTTCAATATTTTTCTTTTGCATACGCAATGTAACGTTTTAATTTACAAAAAGAAATATTATTTATAATTTTTGCGCTCTTTTTATTAACAAGCATATAATAATAGCTTGATTTTTAAACTTTTTTCTTTTAATTTTATTTTTAACTTTTTAGTATTGTTTTATATTTTAATAATTTTACATATTAGTTATGTAGTTACTGGTTAGTTGTTTGTAACATTTCTAATTCCATCCATTTCATTCATTGCGTCAATATTATAAGGTTTGTTAGATGGGGACACATATTCACGTCCACCAGACCGCCACCACTTACAACCTACTAAAAACGGTGCACGCTTAAAGATGAATCAATCTCGACGTAGTTGTTTCGCTTATTTACAGAGTGCCAACGGCCACCTTTCAATTCCATCATCAGACCCTAGTCACCATCTAGCACCAAACTACTCATCAAAACGAATTAAACGAGCCCATACTCGATGGGTTTATGTCGTTCAATAACTGAGTTTCTATGGCCTTTCAGCTCCTTCATGAGATTAGCACCATGTCATTATAATATCGCATTGTCGCACCATTTACACATGTATGTGTCGGTAACAGCTGTCTAATCATTATTAACAGATAATGCACGTGCGTCAGACAATATCTAATGATGCCCCATCTACTTGCTATTACTATAAAAAGGGTCTGAGGACTCGCACAAGACGCATTTGGCTTAGATGCGTCTCAGTGCGTGGGCCTCTGTCTGTTTCAACAGGCTCTTTCCTATTATCATTTAGCTGTAATTGCTATTATTTCTGAATCAGTAAGATAGACCGTATCCGGCCCACCGGCTTCCGGTTCCGGCTATTCAGGACTCGGCCTCTTCTTTCCCTCAGTCATCACTTCTGATGTCCGGCCTTCCGGCTATTTGCCATTCGGCCTTCTTTTGTTCCGACATATGCAAAAGATTCGATAACAACATCGGGACAGGTGAAACTAAATAAAAGCTTGTAAATAAAGGCGTGTGCAGACCAGTGGCGCACGTGGTCCTGGTGCACGTGGCCGCTGTCCACCGTGAGGTGCGGCAGCAGCGCCGGCTCCAGCTCGCCGCCCTCCTCCACCGCCACGTGGATGCCCTCCATCAGGTCCTCCGGCTCGCTGAACTCGCCCATGTCCTCCAGCTGACGGGACAGATGTCACCAATACAAAACATCTTTACTGTACATCGAAACATAGACAACAGGTTTACAGGTGGTAGAACCAAACTACTACCGGTCGGAGTGACGCAGATTAGGGGAGGCCTATGTCCAGCAGTGGACTTTAAAGGGCTGATAGATAGATAGATAGATAGAACCAAAGAAATTCGTCCGAGGAATACCACCGCCTCACCGATTTCTAGCGTGGAGCAGTTCTTGGCTTTCGATGGAAGGGTGTGATTGCCGGCTCACTTATATATGAGGCGGCCATCATAATCCTCGAGAGTAGCAACGCGTCTGTGATCGACTTCAGATAGAACCTCAGTTCTATATGATGTTGCTTACAAAAGTCCATCTTCGTCAGTCCGTCTTACCATCAGGTGGACTGCATGCACGTTTGCTACTTCAATCTTATAAAAAAAAACTCAAAAAGATTCCGTTACGTACATACATACATACATACATACATGCTTATATACATACAAGTTAAGTTAATAAAAAGCTTGTAAAACAAATTGTTAAAAAAAAAACACTCAACAACTTAAAAACGATTGATTGGCTTCAGTTACAATTTGTCGTTTTAAATCAGTCGATTTTAAACAGTGTTCTCCTTCTGACGAAGTCTATAAAAAATACCAAAAGTCACCTTGGAATTGGTGTTCGGATGTGGATCCTTGAAGTGTGTGTCGCACTGCTTCTGTTTCCTGAACGACTTATTGTTGAATGCCTGATGTTCCGCGTCTCCCGCCACCTCTTTATCCATGCTCGCCATTGAATACTGAACCTGTAGGATACATAAAACGCTTTCTACACTCATAAACTATTTCTACTGTAGAAAGTTTAAATTCGTCATACAGATATCTGTATAGTCTGGCCGGGGATCGAACCCGTCACGCGGGTCGTCAAGCATATGCATATGTTCACATAATTCGACTGACTGTCTCATTGATGATAGCCGAATGGTTGAGACTGCCAGTCAATCGAGGATCTGACGTTCGTAACCAAATGAAGGACTTTTTTAATCATGTTCGTATTACAAATTAATTATCACTGCTTTATGATGAAGGAAAATATCGTGAGGAAAACTGCACACCTGAGTTCTATAAGAATAAAAAGAGTTCTCAAAGGTGTGTGAAGTCTACCAATTCGCATTTGACCAACGCGGTGGACTATGGCTTGAGTCACTCATACAGCGGATTCTATCTGTAACCGATCACAGATGCGTTGTCACAATGGAATAAGACGGTTGCCTTATAGGTAAGTCAGCCGGCCCCCGCGGTAACGCACGAACCGCTTCACACTAGGAATAGACGTGTCGGTGGTACCCCGGTCGAACTTTCTATAGTAGATCTTGCAGAGGATTATAATCTTATTTGCGGTCGATTACTTCTTACGTTTTCGTCTTTGAGTTTAAAATGACTATCACTTATATTAGGTTCATTTGTTACCTTAAATATAAAAAAGAAAAATAAATAACACAAACATCCCATTAATTAAATAATGTTTCCATTATTTTGACAGTCACATTCTTTCATCAAAATTCATTCATTACGATAAAATTTTATCAAGTTCTATTACAAATTTGCCTACCTCAGTTTAATTCAGTTTAATTCATTATGTATTAACACCCACCTTATTGTACGTAAGCGTCTTATCACTCGACGTGTACAGAATGTGTTTCTCTATACTCTGGTACATGGTCTTTGGCACCGTGTTCTCTAGAGACAACTCCACGATCGAATCTGGTAAAGTTACCACGTTGTCCACTATACATGTGTTTGTCATCTGGAATGGAATAAAAATATATAATTTATGTTGTCCAACAATAGTTCTACCGCCTAAACCTCTGTTTATATGCTCTTATTAGATAATAGTCTATAATAACTTTCAAGTTTCGATCCGATGGTACTGCAAGAAACAGATAATTGTAACTGACAATTTGTAAGCGCCTTTGTGGTCCTTTACTTCTGTAAAGACTCTTTTAAATTATATTTCATCTCATAAATTAAAGCGACGTATCCAGGTATTATGCGTTAGCATCAATTTCTAAATGATAGTAAATTTATAAAGCAGGTCTTAGGCGTATGTATTTTGTTGCTTATTGTCTTTTAATGTACAGAGTAAGTTTCCTTTAACTATCGCTATCGAGGCGCTAATTTGTCTCACTAACACATAAAGTATAGTGTCAAACAACCTTAATTAAAATATTGTCATTATTATTATAATGACGATATTTTAATATTAAAATGCATTCTATTGAATTCTACAGCATTTCTTTGAAATATATCGTAATCCTCATAACCTTATTACTTTCAAGGACCTTTATGTAGCTATATTATGTATACCTTTTCAATTTTCTAATTCAGAAATTACGATTAGCTTTTTCCTATATTTTTTTTGACGGTTATAGTTTTATTCAGTTTACTTCCTAAGTAAAATAATGTGTATACCTTATCAATTCCTAAGTCAGGAACAGGGTTCTCTATGATGATGGTATCGTGGGGCTCATAATGCTGCTTCAAGTGTTGGTAGAACTTCAGCTGCTCGTCGCCGTAGAACTCGCCGCACAGCTGGCAGATGAAGATCGGACGCATCTGGACAGACAAGCTCATCATCGTGGATTTTTTTCCATAACATTAAAGTAGCAAACGAGTGTTGCGGCGCGATGCCTACAGTAATATGAGCTCGCGCCTCACATGTAATACGCTGAGTAAGTGAGTACGCAAGACGACGCAAGCAAGCGATTACGTCATACGCATCATACATACTGACACTGGCCAAATCAGAAGACGCAACCTCGAACACACTATCAGACTTTGATAGAACCTTAGAATTAACATCGACCGCGGTCCCAGGCAATGGCATCGCCTGGCGGGAGATCTCCCCCTTTCCTCCAGACGAGCATGCAGTCTATTAGTGAGTCAGATAGTGGTATGTGATCACTTGCGCCCATGGGGATCTCCAAGCTACTTCAAACAGAACAAGGGTCTGGAAATGACAGTCAAGGATATTGATTATGGGACTACGAATGACCCGCGTGGAGGGACGGTCATCGTACCAGGCTCGATCCCCCTTCCCCCATACGCCATACCAGTCTAGATATATAATTGTTGAATTTAAATTTATTTATGTCTAAATATGTTCGTGGATTCATCTTCGTGAGTCCATGGCACCCACAACACTGGAGAACATCCTAGTGTAGAGCTATAAGGGTAAAAGTAATAAGTGAAGAGTTAATGCATGTATGTTTATTTACCAGGTGGTAGAACCAATGTTGTTCGACCGGGCAAGTACCACCGCCACACCTCTTTCTAGCGTGAAGCAGTTCTTGCGTCTCGGTGAAAGGGTGTGGTTGCCCGCTCACTTCTATATGAGGCGACCATCCTAATCCTCCGGAGTAGCAACGCATCTGTGATCGACTTCAGATAAAACCCGTTCTATATGAGGTTGCTAACAGAAGTCCATGGGCGGCAGTAACCACTTACCATCAGGCGGACTGCATACTCGTTTATTACTTCATTTTAGTAAAAAAAAATGTACTTATTATAACAAGAGTGTTAACCTCATGAGTAATGTGATGTGTATCGTCGGGCAAGTGTTCCTGGTGTTGCACGGCGGTCACCAGGTTGTCAGGCAATATTTCTTCCTGCGGGACTTCATCCAGACAGTTGATCACCACTATATCCTGGAAAGAATATCATTCCTCTATACGGTCTATAACTATTCTAAAAGTCTGTAAACGTATTCCACGATATGTGGCTGAGCGATCCCGATCTGACAATTTCCGGCTTCGATCCCTCGCCTTACTGGTAATTTCCAAGTTCCATCCCTTGCCTAACACACATATTGATGATGTGTTTAGATTTCTACTGTGGAATTGGGTGTTTGTGAGTTCAAATACGCGTGTCTATAACACCCACGACACAGATTAAAATCCTACTATGGGGCTATGACTGTAGTGTGTAAATCGTTATTATTAAATGTTGTTATTGTTTATGAAATACAATATAGTTTAATATAAAAAATCATATTCATCACTTTTGCTCCAATAGTTAAACAAGCTATGAGTGTGTCACAAATATGAAAATCTACCAGCAAACTGAATTTCAAAATATATTACATGCCTAATCAGGCTTGTAGTTTCAAGACAATCATTCTATTGTAACTTACTTTACATAAAATATGTATTTTAGTATATAGCTGTTTTGTTAATAAAATAAAATAAATTTAATTAGCGTTAAATATGTATTTTAGTATAATAGCTGTGTATCTTATTAATTAAATATTATATATATAAAGTATAATAAAAAAAATACAGTAATTTCTATATGTGTCATGAATCGTTTCAATCCCAAAGTAATAAATAGATAAAAGTTTAATTACACACTTACATCAGTATGCACTTGTTGCGGTGTGCTACTCCCGTTGTTTCTTCTCAGCTTCTTAGATAACCTCTTCTTGTGTGGAAGACTCTTCTTGCTCTGATGCTTGTTAGCTGGACCCAACTCCATTACTGTAGGCTCTTGCTGAGTTAGGATGGGGGTTTCACCCTTAAAAAACATACGTAAATTGTTCTGTAATCATTGGATCCATCAGACTTAAGACATATTAAGGATAAGATCCATTTGACTAATATCGGACCGAAACATTTTGTAGTCTTCCTCAAGTCAACTATCATAGAGTCTAATCAGTTAAGTTAGGATGACATCCCATCCTAACTTAGACAGAGATAGGATGGGAGTGTCATCATAAAAAACATACGTAATTTGTTCTGTAATCATCGCAGCCACACAGACATAACACACATTAAGGATAAGATCTATTTGAGTGATCTCATACCGGCACATTACCCAAAAAAATCAATAATGTTAAAATTTAATTAAAGGGTTGGCAAGTACTTGAAAGTGGAATCGGATATAGTTGAAAAGTTCTAAAAAGGTCATAAAGTGCTGACTCGAGGCAGGTTCCAAGATGGAGCGAAATAATAATGGTTAATAATGGCTCTCTTTAAAAATCTAGATATTCAAGAAAAATTTGCCAAAATATGGATTCCTTATATACCTATTGTAGGTAATATTTGTCAGTCCGAGATTCGACCTTCCGCAGTCTGTCTGCTGCCAACCCTTGATCTAATCAGTCAAATTGTCCATATCTTTGTTTTTGGTTTGTCAATTTTACCTTTAACGTAGTTTTCGGTTTATTGTCAAACCAGTCTGCATTCTGACACCTCTTCATTTCTTGCAACTGAGGCAATGGTGGCAACGGAGGCACTTGCACCACAATAGTGTCTGGATGCTGATCCTGAAATAAAACTCGTTAGAAACCTTCATACGTTAATTTAGGAGAAACAACCAAAAATACACAAATCTGGATTTTTTTTTTTTTATAAATAATTGTTTAATTGTCCATACAAATCCACATGACATCAAGATCCTGTCAGCTATCATATTTCAGTAGATTAACTTTATACATATAGCTAGCCATAATGCCGTAAATAAGAAATTTCTAATGTAATCTAAAAATGACTCTAAAATCGTAGTCACGTCCTATTCCTATCCTATTCTACTCCTGATTACAAAAATGGAATGCTGAGTTGAGTTATTTTTTTTTTGTTTTTCATAAAATCGCGAATAAAAAAACAATAATATACTCTTTACTTACCATACTCTGCCCACTGTATAAACGCATTGGAGCATCTAAAATGACTGATGAATCTACATCAGGCCTTCCGGATGGCACCTGGCAATAACATCAAAACGATAGTTAAGTTGTTTCATTCTCATAATATTCATAGCTATAGTGCTGTAAGAGTACTCCCTCTCTTATCATAATGTCTCATATATTTCAAGGTGGAGGAACTATTTGTGGTTCGACTCCAGGAGAACCACCACCACACTTATTTCCTATTTCCTATTTCTGCCTACTAAAATCAGTGTTATGCACTATTGCATTCTGGTCTGAAGAATGTGGTAAGGGAAACATATTTATATGAAGCATTCCATCTTAGTCCTCAGGGGCAGCATCTATGACTAACTTCAAGTGAAAACTGATCTTATGTGGGGTTGATTACAGATGTCTATGGGCGACAGTGGCCACTTACCATCAGATGGGCTACACGCTCATTTGCCACTTCTATATATTCAAAAAAATTAAAAACTTGTCATAAGACACTAACACTAATGGACAAAATTTCCTTAAGCCTTCCTGAATAACATCGACACCCACTGCGATAGCTGATTCATATGCCAAGCATATTTTTAACGGAGACCCCCTTAGGGGTGACCTATGCCAGCAGGGTCCTATAGGGCTGATGGATGGATAGAAGAGTAACCAGAGGAGTCTGTATCCAGGAGGTAAACGATCTCAGTTTCGAAGAACATTCTTAAGAAGTATTTTTTAATCAAATTGAAGTACCAAACGAGCAAGCAGTTCATCTGAAAGTAAGTGGTTCCTGCCTCACATCTGTAATTAACTTAGAACTTCAAATAAAACAGGGGATCTGAAGTTGATCGAAGATGCATTGCTGCTCCGAGGATTATGATTATCACCTCATTTATAAGTATTTCATCATCCTCATTTATATGCATTTCAGTATATTAAGGCAAAATAAATATATTAATTAGAACTATTAAATACCCTCTCACAATAATTTAATTAATTTGACCTTGATCGAAATGTTTTGTTTAATTTATTAATTAAACAATATTTAAACCTTATGCTAAGTCACTAAAATATTAAGAATTCATTTTGTACAGTGTACCTACCAAGTTTGTTGACCACTTGAAGGTCTAAAAGAAAGTTGAATTGATTTAATTGAATTTTTGCAAATACATATATAGGACTCAAGCCCTTTCAATATAATCATTCATCTCAATAAATATAAAGATTTGCGACATACATAATAGCCGACCTTGTGTTGAGTAGGTCTGTTATTCTGTGCCAAGTGAGCCACGATGGCCGCCAGCTTTCCATCTGCATCCAACAGCTCCTCTCCCCATTGCCCATCCACCTGTTCTCCCACTTGCCTGGAATTTACATCATATAAGTTAACAATAACGTTAGTAATATTCTTGCCAAGTGGTAGAACCAATTTAGTTCGACCATAGAGGTACCACCGCCATACCTATTACCAGCGTGAAGCAGTTCTTGCGTTTCGGTGGAAAGGTGTGGTTGCCAGCTCACTTTTATAAGAGGCGACTATCTCAGTCCTCGAGAGTAGCAACGCATCTGTGGTCGACATCAGATAGAACCCCTGTTCTATATGAAATTGCTTACAAATGTCCATTGGCGGCAGCAACCACTCAATTTATAAAAATAATAATAAATTTCACAACTACTACATTCATAAATGCATATATTCAGGTAAGTAATCATTACATTTAATTACTTTCGCTTTGTTGCAAACCCATGAACAATACTGCATACCCTACTTTCAAAACCACAATTCAATTTTTTTTTATAAGATTTATTGAAAGCTAATATAAAACAATGAGGAGCAAGGGTTGAGTATCTGGACCCCCCCTCCCCCTAAGCATTTCCGAAAAAGGAAAAAAATGTCTTAAGCTTTGAGTGCGAAAAAATTGCAGTGACTAGCAGACTTTTTCCTATGCTGACCACTGCTGATTCCCTCTTAGCAAAATTTACTTTACAAATGAAACATGTGGATATATGATAACAACAAACCAGAACACATTGGAGAGATCAATTTTAATGCTTGTTGAATAACTTACCCAGAATTATGTATGTGGGGCCAATATATACTAATTCGCATTTAGCCAGCGCGGTGGACTATGGCCTAATACTCTTTTAATGTGAAAGAAGACCCCCGCCCAGAAGTGGCAACAATAATAGGTTGATAATGACAATTTATATACCATCAAAAACATCATGTAAAAAAACAAGTCTCGCAGCTCAGTTTTTCTACTGTAAAAAGTTGTGAGATCCATGTAATACCAGCTTGGTTTATTTATTTAGTCCCTAGTTATTACGTAAGTTATTATTAACATATCGCTCTTTTTCGCTCGCGTATGGAGCGCTATGTTGTCCCCAGACAAAGATTTGTTAAATTCATACCTGCACATTTGTGGAGTAAACCCCTGGGAATGCATAACTGTGACCACTCTGCCACTATTCTCATCTTGAATGTTGAGGGCCAGAGAGTTTCCCTCAACATGGACAGGCTGGAAAAAAAAAATAACAACATTTTATTTTAGTATGTTATGGTTACTACTGATATGTGGCTTTTAATTCTTTTATTGGCAATATTTGGACCAATGCATGGTAATGGTTACAACAATATCACCGTAGTTGGGAGATATTGATAGGTTGATATGGACAAGTAGTTTATCTTCTCCTTTATAAAATTTACGTATCTAGCTTATGTCTTTTTTATGCTTTTACCTTTTTTAAAGTGTAGGTTTAATATTGTGCTACATATTATACAATAATGCTAGACTAAAATCAAATAGGAATGTTTATTATTTATGTATACTTAATTTGATTGTGAATTCCTAAATCGTTTGAAAACCGAAAATATAAAATACTAATAAATACATATGTAAGTATGACGTATGACAATATGTATGGCTACTTGTCATGAAGTGCACAATTCAGAATTCATATATTTTAAATAAATGTACAGTCATATCAGACAAGTACCTACATGGTACTTGGCCTTTTAACATTTTTATGTTATTTTAGCTTTAGTGGTTTAGTGTTGTGTTATTATTCCTGCAAAGCAGGGATATGGCCTATGTTGTTCAAGAGCCATTTCCTTGTGGAATTGAGCAGGCTATACTAAATATAGATATATTCGGACAATACACATAGATGCATAATTATAAATTATGATCATAAATGTTTAAAATAATATGCGTAACTAAGTTTTACAGCTTATCAGTAGTCTTACCTGTACTACATACACGTATCATGTGTATGTAGAACAGGTAAGATAAGAAACAAAATTTTGTATAGTAGCATTTTTTCAAACAGTTACAAACTTGATAATTAATATATAAAGAGAGAACTGTCATATAGGATATAAATTTTATTTTGGTACAATTTCGATGCCATAGTGTGACAAATATTTTTTGGTCAGCATTAAGAAACGAATTATCATTAAAAAAACATACCTGGGCCGGTGGATGAGTGTTGATGTAGTGCGTGACTGCTTCATCCATTTTGTCTTCCAGAAGATGCGACACTACGTTTCTCATGGCGAAATATTACAAAAACAAATGTTTAGATCATCTTTGTTACATTGGTTAGGTTAGTTGACAGCTGTTGACTGTTGCTTATTCCAAGGTCATCTCAATTTACACTTTGATGCTTAAATTTATACGTCTAGTACAAAACTTTTTGTTAGACATAATTTAAAATCATTATTAATTTCTTTCCCTCTTTTGTGCATTTAGATTACATTTTTATCATGAACTTAATTGTATTTATTTGTTTGACAGAATAATAATATTCAGGGGCACACCACAGAGAAAGAACATAATTAGAGTCTTAGGCTCAGGGTTTTGCACAAATTCGAAGAAAACCAATAAAACACCGGGGAATGAAAGATCCAGAAGTAACAGGCATCTTATACACTATCTTCGATTTTTTAAAAGTAGGTTCTGATCAATTTTTATTTGCTATTTACCTTTTCGCTGACAATGGCAGATATGTGTTCTGTGGCATACATGTATGATAATATATGAAACAATATCAAATAAACTATAATTAAATAACCATAAAAAATAAACTATAAAAAAAGTATGCAATTTTGTTTTAACAGATTTGATGAATTCATATGTTTTACGATATTTAAAATTGTATGCTGTCAACATCGTATTATATTATTACGCATAAATTCAATCAGTGATATCAGTGGCATGTGGCGGGAGGTTCAAGGGGTTAGATGTAATTCGTTTTGCTTGTTTATAAAACGGTGAAGTAAATTGTTGTTTATTAGTCATAATAATAATTATAAACTTTAGCATTACTGTTTGAAAGTGGTTAGTTTGAATTTATACTACAAATTAGTATGATGTATTCAATACCAGGGATGTGCCGTACGAATAAAACCGTCTTTACCGCTTTGATATTTATTTATTTATTTATTTATTTATTTATTGCACCTCTTAAAATAAAAGTTACAATAGGGCAAACTTAATGCCTTATGGCATTCTCTACCAGTCAACCCTGGGTGGCTGGAAAATT
>DWNE01006921.1:0-12671 GCA_018249875.1 Cecropterus toxeus
CAAACACCCAGACCCAGAACAGAAATCTAAACTCATCATTCAGATGCCTGTCTGGCCGGGAATCGAACCCAGGACCCTCTGCGCGTTAGATCGGTATGGTAACCGCTCGGCCACGCGGGTCGTCAACTATAAACTATTTACTCGTTTTCTATTGGATTACTACATGAAAATATAATTTTTCAATGTCGCTTTCGGGCTTACTTGTCTCTTTAGCGGAAAACTCAAATTTACTCAAATTACCAGCGAGAATGTGGGTCGACCCTCTTCCCATCCCTATTCTCGCAAGTACATAAATATTATGAACATAGTTCAAAATAACTTCCTTTGTTGTGTTTAAATAATTTAAAAACTGTTGAAAATTACCTATGTTTTTAATTAGGCTCTCAATATCGAAGATTGTTTATCTTCAAAAAAGTAGACGATAACATTTTAAACCACTTTTATATACCTAAACCTAACGATAAGGCAGCTGGGCTGCCTGATGGTAAGTAGTCACCGTCGCCTATAGACATTAGCAATACCATAAATACATAAGATGGCTTTAAAGGAGAACTCTTTTAAATAATTTATCATCTACCTTGTATCTGAGCATCAAAATTAAACATTTGATTTATAGTTGGATGGATGATGACTGATGGGTTAAACATGCGTGTCTGTGCTTTGGAAGGGATGAGAAACCATCTTAACACAATGGGTTAACTGTTTTGAAGACCGTGTGAATGGTATAGTAGAGACTGAATCAGCGTGGACCAGTTGGAAAAAGTTATGCGTACAGGATGAGTTATCTATGTCATTTTTTACCTTGCATAGAAATATGGAAAGGATATCAGGTAATAATACCTGATACCCTTTCCCTATTTCTATTTCTCGACAAGTTGACAAATGCGATTTTATTCAAACACGCGTGCCGCGAGTTTGCAGTCAAGTTGCAAAGTAAAATCAACATAACAACAGCAAATAGCCCAGTTGAACTAGGTAGAATGGCAAACTTTGAATCTAATTTGCTCAAAGTTATGTAGATACGAATAGAACCTTTGTCACCGAAACTTGTACGGGTAACTTTAATCATACAAACTCGTAATATAGGACAACAACGTATTGATATCGTTTGAGAACTTAATTTCGTTTTAAATTGTTTGAACCATTCTACTCCTGAGGACTAAGATGGTCGTCTTTATATAACTGAGCTGAATAATTTTGTGAATGATGGAAATTGCTATTTCATGGATGTTTGTATATTAGTAAGCATGTATGATTTGAGCAGTCATATTTTGAAATTAATTATGACATTAAAAATAACACTGCTAGTGTGGTTTTAATATTAAAAGAAATTTGTAAAATGAAACTCGACGATCTGCTACATATAAAATACATGAGAATCAATTATCACGAGTTACTTTGGTAACTGGTGACATATAGAAAGAAATAGTAGATAAGAAATAATACCATAGAATTAAGAGCACTCACACAAAAATCGATTGATTGTCGATGAATTAATGTATGTCATCTATCGATTGTAGAGTCATTTACACTATACCAATCGGTCTTTGCCATCAAATGATGCTAGAAAGCATTAGACGATATATTAACTAATTACATTGTTAAAAAGATTTAAACAAAAGACTCAACTGCTTAAATTGTTTTATTTGTTCATAATATTACATTTAATTTTACTATTATCTATTATCTATTGACAACCCGCGTGACCGAGCGGTTACCATACCGATCTAATGCGCAGTGGGTTTCTGTTCTGTTTCTATTATTATATACATACATACATACATACACTCGAAAAAGATTGACCTCCTTCTGACGCAGTGGGGTAAAAAAAATTAAGAGATAACCGCTTGAAGATAATATAAACTTCCTTTATTGTGTTCAAATAAAAAATAAAATGTTAAATTCGTCGAAGTTCTATGGCAACACGATCCAACCAAAAGAATGTCAGGAATATAGAAATAATTGTAACAATTGTAAAGTAATAGTAAGTACATAATTATGTATAAAACGAATACCAGTCTCAAAGATTATAACTAACTACAAAAACTATTATCACACATACACTGACCGTGTAAGTCTCTTTGCGTACGAGTCCTGCAGGTTGTATTTAGCAGTAACAATGACGTGGTAACAGTATAGATATTTAATACATAGTTAAAAGAATCATCGTTTTAATTTGCAACTAACTTATTCCCGTTTTTATTTTTACCACTGTAATAACTTATCTCATGTGTTAATCCACGTTATAAAATATATATATGCCAAAATTTCAACAAACTACGATTAGTAGTAGTATTTGAGTTTTTGAGTAAAAAAGTAACAAAAGCACATACATATACGATTAATGGTCACAAAGTTACAAAATACAATTGTAACAAAAAATAGTTAAGTTAGCGTCGCTGTATATCTATACTAATATTATAAAACATATAGTTTGTTTGGTTGAACGCGCTAATCTCAGGAACTACTGGTTCGAATTAAAAAAAAATGTTTTGAATAGTACATTTATCGAGGAAGGCCTTAGGCTACATAACATAATTTATATGGTTTTTTGTTCTTTCTTATGTAGTAAGGGGTGAAACCGCGTGGCACAGCTAGTTAAATGTATTTACACATAGAAACAAATAAATTATTATAAAACCAGAAGACCCTGAAAAACACTGAACATATAAAAACAAGTTCTACAAGTATTAAATATATTAAAATATACATTATTTATTATAATGCAGGGACAAACAAAAATAATACACACCTACGTTCAAAAACATCACTCATACTTTGACGCAGTTGGATTAAAAAATATAAACTACTACCAGTTACGTCATCTAATTCGGAGTCTATTCAATTACTTCATGAACAGTAGCAACAATGCCCGCAAGTCAATACGTCAAACATATGGTATAACATTGTGTGTTAATATACGAAGGCGTATCGGGATCTTCCTTGTAATTGTATGTATCGTGCATAATTTTTATTGATGCATAACTTGTTTGATCGACGCAGATACGTATTGAGCGATTTTGCATTTAAATGTCAAATCGTTATGTTTTGTGGATCAGGTTTAAGATTTGAGAAATTTATGTGTAGGTATGTGATGTCAACGAATTTCGCGTATTGATACATTTTTAAGGTGATGAAGTAATCTTTGTAGCTTTTTAGGGTTCCGTACTCGAAGGGTAAAAACGGAACCCTATTACTAAGACTTCGCTGTCCGTCTGTCTGTCACCAGGCTTTATCTCATGAACCCTGATAACTAAAAAATTGAAAATTTTCATAGATTAAGTATTTTTGTTGCCAATATAGTAACAAATACTAAAATTACAATAAAATGAATAATTAAGGGAGGCTCCCATACAACAAACGTGTTTTTATGCCGTTTTGAATAGAGAATGTTGTGCCGTTTGTGCGCGAATCCGACTCGCACTTAACCTACTACTTCCTGTGAGTTTGAAGATTTTATAAAGTTAGAGGTTTATATTTTCGACGCGAAACATCTATATCATTTATTTTAGCGCCAATGTAATTAATTTAGCACCATCCGTTATACATTTTCGGAACTATTGAGTATCGAACAAAACTAAGCGGGTTGCGGTGTTAATTCGGCGTAGTGCGGGATACTGTTCGTAGATGGCGTTATTTTCATTATGCTATATTTATTTAGTTCCTGTCGCAATCTTCTCTTTTATGTACTTTACTCGTACAAGCGCGATTTTTTAACATCCACCAGGCGTCCCGTGACGGTTATTTTATTCTCAATCATTAAACAAAATTTTAGTCATTGTGATGACTGCCATCAAAACAAATTTTAAATATTTGTAAAATTTTTTTATAGTCAGTATTTTGACTTTACATTAACTCTTTTTTTACCAAAATCCGGCTATCGAAAGTTATACTTTTACACTTTAATATTACATTTTTATGGTAGGTAAAATCGCTCGGCGCATCTCGTTCGTTAATTAACCATGTCATATTATAGGAGTAATTAGTGACCGATATTGAAATTCAAAACCATTATCAGCTTTTTAAACACGACATATGTAACGTTAATATTGTGTGAGAATCCCGGTTGAGACCAAATAACTTGTCAAAAATCCGGCCTCATTAAGAGGTTTCTGGGGTCTCATACGCCGGCATTTTTGCGACTACCTACCTGAAGAATGCTTAATTTTCCGTTATAAGACCTGTTAATATTATAAGTAAAGACCCAGTTTGGTTGAACAAAAACACTTTTAAAAGCGGCGCTAATGAAGGTTACAATACATTTAATAAGCGACTAAATAATACTCTTACAAGACGTTTGTGAAACTTTTTTGTATATTTTACCTGACTGCGGCAGGAGGGTAATGTCTTCCGAGCGTATGTATGTACGTATATAGGTATGTATGTTTGTTTGTAAGCATATCCATTTCTTTGGCACGCGCTACACCCCAAACGGCTTGACAGATTGTAACGTATGACATATCATTAGAATCGTCTCAGTTTGGAAAGTGGCAAAGGCTATACGATTTAAAAAAATGGCGCTAGGAAATAGAGGAAAAAAGGGGGGAAGGACAAACGTTTTCACTATTACGACATATGGGTATCAAATGAAAGCTAGTGAATTGAACAGTCCAAAAATATATACATAGTATTATAATACTTCTTTGGCAAAAACTTGGCAATTTTAACAAAAAACTCATATAATTTTCAAAATCAGTTTTCATTCAATTCTCAACTGTTCACTTACAACGAAACCTGTTTTCTGTGTTTGAATTTTTCCACCACATCTCTTTCTTTATTAACATAATCGCATAAAAATCAGTTTATGCAGCAGTAAATTTAACTCGGAACATAACCCAGCTTCGGTTTATGGGTCAAACGTTCTAACCCTAAACTGCGTTGTAACACGCATTTAGCCGCATATTGCATTAAGTAATGGCTCACGTCACTGCGTGCAGTTAACCATAAAATATATATCGGACGGGTTGGGTCACTCCAAGGGCATACAGACAAAATTCAAAATTTTATTATTACTAGATAGTTGTTCAACTATAAGAATCAAGTAATTACATTTATCTCGTTTTGATAAATTGTTGTAAAACTATCGACTGTTAGTTCAATGTGTCTAGAGTCGACTAAACAATTGAATTGTGATTATTCACAGAAAACCGGCAAATAAGCGAAACTAAACTGACTGATACATAAATCGATCACGCCTGCATTGACTGTTTGTACATAAACGCCACCTTAACTTTTGATCAGGGACAGTCATAGCCTAATGGTTGAAACTCGGCCTCTCAATCGAGGATCCGGGGTTCAAATTCCAGGCACCACTGATTTTTCTAAAATTATATGCGTATAATAATTTAATTATCACAGCTTTACGGTGAAGGAAAACGTCGTGAGGAAACTGCACATCTGAGAGTTCTCATAAAAAAAGAGTTCTCAAAGGTGTGTGAAGCCTACCAATTCGCACTTGGCCAGCGCGGTGGACTATGGCCTAAAACTCTCTCACTCTAAAAGAAGACTCGTGCCCAGCAGTGGGACAATAATGCGTTGCCGAGAGAAACTTTTGATCGCCATTAAATCGTACAAGCTCACAACTCGACTGAACTATTTATATAAAAATTATATGTGTGACTCAAATAAGTAATTATCAGGAATAATATCACTTTATTCTCTTAGCTGTGAACAATGATAGCCCATGAAGGTACGATTTTCAGCACCTGATATCGTCTTTAAATCACTTATCCTTGGACATTGTGTTCTTATGATGAATTATTTCGTGCATAATAGAAAACGAAAACGTCGTGAAGTAACTTTTATGCCTAAGACTACTTAAAAAGAAATATTCTACAAGTTCCTTTGATAACAACCTGGACTTATTTAAAGTATCGACGAGGGAAGGAGGTACTTAGAGTTATTTCAAAATACCTGTTTCAATCTTAGTAGATTTTGCGAGATACTTAAAAGAATAATAGATTGGTTTTGTTTTGTTAACCGACTTCTTTTTTTATCCATTTCGAGGAAATTATGAATAGTAAATTCATTTAAATGCGGAAATATATTTTCAAAGGGACAAAAAATGTTTATATGTTGATGTTTTCCGTTGTAGAAATGTTAAAGTAGTGTGTTTAGAAAAGCCGAGGCCATAATACAACCATTAAATTATTGAACTGTGTTAGAGGATAAGGTACCTTCGCCGAAATAAGGCAAAAATGCGAACATACTGGCTAACTACATCAAGAATTGACAAAGTTAAGAAAATCGGGAGTGGTCGCATATACACCAGACATTTTTAATTTCATAAACAGATTACCTACAATTTACATAAGCAGCGGGAATATGCGCAGTATCATCTGGTAATGCCCACAAAAATATTTTTGTTCTGTTTTAAAAAATCTAACACAACATATAAACAAAAACCGATTGTTTGTCGCGAGATTATTACATCACTATTTGCATATTGTTCGTCGGGGCGAACGTATTGGATATGTTTTATTTTGAGCACTTAAAGTATGGAGAATGTTATTTTTATAATTTGTCGTTCTTCATAGCATTTTTGAATGATATTTTTATATTTGTATTTTAATATCTGTACTGCCGATATTTCGACCTAGTTACATGAGTCTTGGTAGAAATACGAGATTACTAATGTTACTTCTAATACATTTAAATAACACAAAATGTCTATAATATCTGTACATATAATAAAACTGTAGATGAGTTCAATTCTGTACATTGAATATAAACTTAAAAAAAAAACCTCTAGGGGTTGTCATAAACGTAATGCAAATCTAAAAAAATATTTTGAAATTCTTGTACTGAACACAATTATTCCCTTACTTGCAAAACGTTTTACATTCAAGCAAAACCGCAACAGAATAGGAGAACGCTTCAGCTAACCGCGTTGCTCGGAACTGCACCGTAATTGTGCGGTTGGCGAATTATATTGGATATGGCTCTTTATTGGCAAAACTCACTGCGTCTGGACTTCTAAGTTATTTCGGTTGGCATATACGAGGTTTGAAGTTTATTTTCGTCCAAAAAAGGCGAAAAGTTAGTCTTAAGTTACTTCATGTGTTTCTATTGAATAAAAAAAGTAGCTATTGCACATGCAGTCCGCTAGATGGTAAGTAGACATTGTCACTTATGGACACGTTTGAATAAGAAAAAACAAAAAAAAGCCGTCACGAGACTCTTCGCAGATGTGAAACATCGTGTCCGTAGTAATATGCATAAAAGACTAGGTTACGGCAGAAACTAATTATATAGCGTAATGAAAATAACGCCATCTACGAACAGTACCCCGCACTAAATGTAGTTACGTAATAGTTCTGACAAGTAGTAGCGCAAAAATATATAAATCATTAAACATCGCCACAACAACCATCAGATTTACCTGCGCCTATAGATGTTTCACATCAAAAAGATAAAAAAAATCGGTCAAGTGCAAGTCGGACCCGCGCACGAAGGGTTCCGCACCATTATCTACAATATTGACCAAAAAACACCTTTATTGTATGGGGACCCACCTTAGTATATATATATATTTAATTTTTAGTATTGTCGATATAGCGGCAACGGAAATACATCATTTGTGAAAATTTCAGCTTTCTAACTATCACGGTTTATGAGATACAACCTGGAGACAGACAGACGGACAGACACCGGAGTTTTAATAATAGGGTCCCGTTTTACCCTTTTGGTACGGAACCCTAAAAAACGAATAAAGATAATGAAAACTTACTTTAGAGATCGACCGCAAATGTGTTGCTAGATATAGTCCTCAATAACTTTCCTGTATTAAGTTGCTCAATAAATTTTCCTTTTGAACTAAAACCGTTAACATCATAATAAAAGACTAGCTGTGTTCCGTGGTTTCATCCGCCATTACAGGACAAAAAACAAACAAACGAATATAACGTAAGCCTATAATATTCACTTAATAGATATTCAACACATATTAATCTTTCAATTCCACCCATTAGTTCCTGAGATTAGCGCGTTCAGCAAAACAAACTCTTCATCTTTATACTATTAGTTTAGATTACCACGTTTACATGCATTGAAACATTTACTTCTATAAAAATTGTAGTACAGTATCAGCACTATTGTTTATTCTAAGAACAACAATGCTTACCGTGCTAGTCCACGGTGAATTAGAAACAAGTTGAAACAAAAGATTCGCGGGAGCGTGAACCTCGGTCGGCTGGTCGTGAATGACGTGTAATTACTGTTTCTATTATTTAGAGTGGTTAGATTTATGTATCTTTTTAGGGTTCCGCATCGAAAGGGTAAAACCGGTTACCCATCTGTCTCCGCTGTTCGACTTTCCTATTACTATGACGCCGCTGTTCATCGTCGACGTCGTTGTGTCTTATGAACTAAGATAGCTTAACAGTTGAAATTTTCACAGTTGATTTATATCTGTTGCCGCTATAACAAAAATGTTATAAAAATAATATAAAATATAACACAAATGTGTGTTTGTATCACAAAAAATATATATATTTTTAAGACAGAATAAAATAAAAATTTAAAAAGGGCTGCCATACAACAAACGCGATGTTCTTTGTGTGTTTTATTAATGATGTTGCGGAACTCTTCGTTCACGATTCCGACTCGCACTTTGCCGGTATTTTTTATTGTGAAATAAATGTTGCTAGAAGCATGCAACCTGCTGGTAAATTTATAATACGGTTCATGGATGTTTGTGGTTTGTCTGTGATCAGTCCCAAATTGGATTGGCTTACCACGCAGTCGGTCGGAAGCTAAAGTCTACACAGATACGACGCTTCCCCTGAATACTTAATCTCAGCGACAGGCGTAAATGTATTTTGGTGCAAACAACAGTGACAGAGTTAGGAACACTACTGTTAAAAAGTTATTTTTTATCAAATTGAAGTAGCAAACGCGCATGAAGTCCACCTGATGGTAAGTGGGTGCTTCCCGTGGACATCTGTAAGCAACTTCATATAGAATAGGGGTTCTATCTAAAGTCGATCACTGATGCATTCCTACTCTTGAGTATAAGATAGTCGCCTCACATAAGTAAGCAACCACACCCTTCCATGGAGACGCAAGAATTGCTTCACGCTAGAAGCAGGCGTGGCGGTGGTACCTCCTTGGTCGAACTACACTGGTTTCGAAATAAAAAGAGATATAACGGAGATAGCACCATAGTTGAAATACCAAACGTTACTAAAATTAGTTATACGTCACATTTCTTCTCAATTATCATCATCTACTATCTCATTGTTGGACAGAAAGTCTTGAAATTGAAGATTATAGGCAATTGTCCACTTAGTTAACAATTTGTGTCGTGAGAAGATTACGTCAGTATCTTCTCATAAGTTTTTAAAAATTCTGAAAAACCTAAACTTTGACTATGCCTGCGAATGTAGCGAGCAAAAATTAATATTTCAACCGAACTTTTCACCTTTTGTGTAGGTTGGGACGTTGTTACTCTGTTACAATAGTACTTAATCCGCTACAGTTAACTAGAAACAAGAGAAGACAAAAGATTAATTCAAAAGTGTAAGCTTGCGGTAGAGCCAATGAATAATACGGATGGGTTATAGTTCTCATTCCATGTTTATAAACCGACTGCGTTAGAAGGAGGGTAATGTTTTTATTTATTTTTTTGTGTATGTCAATTTTTTTGGCATGTTCTACATCCCAAACGGCTTGATGATATGGAACGTATGGCATATCATTAGAATTGTCTCAGTTTGCAAAGTGACACTGCCTATATAATTTTTAAAAATGGCGCTTGGAAATAGTGGAATAATGACGTTTTTTATACTATTACGATAACCATTCTAAAAATATACATATATCAATACTTGACTATTTTGACAAAATCTCATATAAGCGTTAAATTAAGTATATATCATTATGAGCAAAAATTTCGTTTTAGGCAGTCGGTTTTTTTTTATTTTAATGTTTTGACCATGTTACCAGTTTATATTTTATGTGCGAAAATATACAAAAAGTATATCTACTATCTAAGCTTAACGGCAATATTTTGACGTTTGCTTTATTAAGTAGTATGTTTAATAGAATGATATTACATTCTCGAGAAACGACAAAGTAGATTTTTACTTTAATAAAGTCGTGATTAAATCCGCAAATGGAATTGCGATTCTTTTCCTCGTTAGCATTAAATAAGTAGTTATCCATTAGCTTACTCCGTCCATTAGCTCACTAAATACATAAGCCATTAACTTTTCACGTAAAACCTAATCATGTTTATCTTCAGACTGAAAATAAGCTTTTGAGAATATTTACCCGACTGCGTCAGACGGATGATATTGTTTTTCGAGTGTATTTATGTATGTGTGTTTGTTTGTTTGTATGTATGTCCATCTATGGTCGACTTCATATAGAAAGCCTGTTCTATATGAAGTCGCTTACAAATGTCCATGGGCGGTAGAAGCCACTTACCATCAGGTGGGCTGCTTGCTCGTTTGCTACTTCATATTAATAAAAAATAAAAGCGATAAAGCAACCACATCCTTCCACCGAAACGCAAGAACTGCTTCACGCTAGAATTAAGTGTGGCGGTGGTACTTCCCCGGTCGAACTACACAGGTTCTACACGTGGTTTTAAATAACATTAGACAACTATCGAAGGACAACCATAAATGCGTAGCTACCCATAAGAACTAAGTTTAAAAGCCTTGTACTTATTTTTACGTCCTCTTAACAGTTATTATAGCAGACTAAAGAGAGATGTACGCTCAATCTAATAGCCTAATGAATAACTGATAGGCGATACTACATGTTACTGTTTTATATGTGCTTTATACACATTTACTTCACTTATGACTAAAAATGTAATAAATCTATGAAAGTTCATTTAAATCTACTATTATTCATAGTATCAAATAGAACTCAGTATGTGTGTCTGTCAGATGATAATGCAATCATTTAGTATCTTGGAGCTCACCCGATGAAGCCAGGAAGTAGATGGTAGCTCTTTAGTGAGCTCTAGAAGACCCGTTATGTTTGGATTTATCAGATTTACGATTAAAATTGTTTTGATTAGATAACTAGGACCTGATGAAGGAGTTAAGTGGTAGATAGTTTATGATATAAACATATAAGTTTGCATTTCATATCCATATTGTCAAGATAGGAAAAAAATTGTCTCCCCTCCCCCGTTTTTCCTATTTACACGGACCATTTTTTAAAATCATAGCTTTTATTTATCTATAGCATTTATCTATAGATCTCTTGTATGTTCTGCAGTTATATGATATGATATGTCTATATGATAGCTCTAGGGTGGGCCAAATAATTGGACATATAAAAAATCGTGAAGAAGTAATATAAAGAGAGATAAGCTAATGCATTGTCGTATATGACAATCTTATTATAATATAGATCACTTAACATAAAATTATAAACCTAGTAAGAAAACGTCTGGTATACATGTATTGTTTTCTTTTGCAATTGTGAACGAGAAAAAAGCACAGACAAAGGATTGTTGCGAGCTCGCACTCTAAGTGCGCCGTGAATTGTAAAGAGCCTCTCTACCTCGCAATAACACTGTCTCTTCCCTATGTATGGTACTACATAATGCAATCACTTTTGTGCATTTAATATAGAAAAACAGAGGAATAAGTTTAGAATATTACAATTTTTGAAATTAATAAGATATTACAAATTTTCAAGTGAAACTTACTTAGAATCCTGATTTGAAACTAGTTGAAACGAAAATGCGTTACGAATTGTCGGCTAATTGTAAGCAGTTGTCGGCGCTTTAACTAGATAACGCTGTACCTCTTTCTGAAACACGCTAACGATTTTACTTCCTAACTTGTAAAGAGGTCAAGTTTCGTATACACCAAATAAGTAATCGAGTTGGAGCTGCAGTTATTACTTTATTATTTTGATTTTAATATATAATATTTTTTTTTTTATTTAATTTTAAATAATTATATTTTTTTACTTATAAAGGGTTATTTAAATACATCTTAGTCAT
Source organism: Cecropterus toxeus (assembly GCA_018249875.1). Taxonomy (NCBI): domain Eukaryota; kingdom Metazoa; phylum Arthropoda; class Insecta; order Lepidoptera; family Hesperiidae; genus Cecropterus; species Cecropterus toxeus. The sequence goes on from DWNE01006921.1 coordinate 11,972, forward strand.
TCATTATTCCACTGTAAGATATCTAAGTATAAACATAAAAAGGAGCAATTATTTTTCAGTAAGTGCTTAAGTAAATTGAGAATAATTAAGCATTATGATTATGATTTACACCTTACAGGGCTCAAACATTTTCTACATGCATGTTAACATAACGTTTTTGGTTAGACGTTCGTATCACCACCACATCTATTCTTACTTATTAGTTATAAGCAGTGCTCTACTTTGAAGAGTGTGGTACAGAAAACTTATTCGATGCCACCCAACTTAGTTCTAATCGTACATACCGTGTAAACCGTAACAGTAAATAATGTGACATTTTTATATACCACGCAAGCAATATAGCAAGCACATGTTAAAAATTGCTTCTCAAATGAAATTCAAACGTTTCTGCCACCATTCGATTTAGATTTACTGGCAACGAATCCGTATGAAATGGTTTCGACCATTAAAGTTTTAATGCTGCTTCCATAAACTCACTTCATCAAATTCCTCGTCAGTAAACGCCGAAGTGTTTTCTACAAATATTCTGTGGAATCACAAATTGACCTCCTTTTCATCGTCTACGCACATTTTATGCAACAAATCAATCAAAGGATTTATTCTGAATAACAATGGTTACTACCATTTTTAACCGACTTCCAAAAAGGAGGAGGTTCTCAATTCGTCTGTATTTTTTTTTTATGTTTGATACATCGAAATG
>DWNE01006922.1:0-12670 GCA_018249875.1 Cecropterus toxeus
AAAGAAACTGGTAAATATAATAGGAAGTTCTCTCATAGGATGATTATTGTATTGGAATTACACAAAGTTTTCACACACAATTTTATATTATGCTTAACTTTTTGAAAGTATACTGTCTTGTTGAATACATGGCTTAAATTACATTTAATCACATAAAATTGTCATTGCTCTTTATGTGGTAAGAAATTCCTATTCAACACCTAGCAGCAGGCGCGTACAAGACTGTAGCCATTATCAGAGCATTAGTTTAACCCATGAAACTAAATACAAAAAAAAAACAATACATATGAATAATTAATGTAGAAATCTTTTGTACATTATTATAATGAAGCTAATAATGAAAAAAAACTTACTTCTTATTCCATCCCGCGTAATGAATTAAATAGCGGACATGCTTATCTTTGGTTACGGAGCTCTTGAGACATTTTGCCTCGTAAATCAGCGGACCATGAAAGCAGAGGACTTTTTCACCTGAAAATCACATATATCCTAACTTAAACTGATCCATATAAATAACTTCGGTATTCTTTTTTCAAGATTTTACCTTCTGTGAACTTCAGCTTCGGAGCCATAACTTTTGAATAAAAAACACAATATCACACAACAAACACAATAAACAATTTGATCAACACAACACTAATCGTAATAATGATCGACTTTAAGGAAAATATTTAAAATTGTTTATGTACACCAGATTATTAAATAAATGTATAAATAGTCGATAGATACTCTACGATATTTAAAATTGTACTTTTTCAAGTTTTTCTTTCTACAGTTTCTCTTTCTACAGGTTCAATGACAGATTACATTACATATATATTTGTTTTTAAAACACAAAAGTTGCAAGTAGTAGTTATGCCGGGTTTGGACTCTTGCTTTTCAGCCGACAATCTTTATTTGCAATGCGTTCATAATTATCTTAATCTAATTTTAGCAATAAAAAAGACATAAAAATCGTTCTGCAATGCACTTGTAATAATTATCCGGTATTTTATAAAACAACAAACTGTATTTTAGGGACTTAGAAAATTACAATAACGTCACAAGGCGTAAAGAAGTATACAAGGATTGATGAAGTTTGTAAAGTATTTTCTAAAAGAATATGCTTATTTATTATCATGGGGATATACTAAATGAATGTAAAACGTATTAAAGATTTGTCGACCATTACTGTGTCAAACATGATGATATTTGCGCTTTCTGCTTCCATAAATCATTTTTATGAATTTTATCAACAGCAGCAAGTTTCGAAACAGTGTGATAATGATGTTTATTATGTATAATAACCACGTCAAGTCCCCCTTGAATCCCTAGGGCACCTGGACCTCTTTGAACTCTCTAAAAATAATGACTCACAGGCATGGCGTGCCCAAAATATTATGTCTCGTGCCATCCATGGCGCGTGTGCCATTGATTCGTCATTCTTGGCTTAGCTAATGGTGTTAATAAAATATGGTCTAACACTTATATGTTTTACGCCGGTTATCTGGAAATAATTTAACCCATCGATATTCGGCAAATCAAAAGGATAGAATCAAAACCTTTCAATTTAGATATCTATTATCAAAAAGATTAAAACCTTTCAAATTCCATACTCTTATCAGATTGTCACAAATATGCCCAGGCCAAAAAAAAAAGTAAGACTACGCCTTGCGGACTCTAACGTTAAAACACGCTTAACTGTTACTTATGCGAGTTAACTTGTATGAAGGCAATATAATAACCGTCATATATATAAAGTGATTAATAAATTGAAGAAATCATTATTTTGATGTAGATACCAAAATTAAAAATACTTTTCTAAAATAACGTTGTATAGCAACATTTTGGCACTTATTAACCTCGTTGCTGAATAACAAGATCCGGCAGTGGCATTTAATCTTTTAAATGTTAATATATGCCAATATGCCCAATATTAATACGCATTTAGATCGGAACCGGTTAGGGCGTGATGGACATTTTTAACCTACACAATCAAATCAATATGGGTAATAAGATAGTTAAGCTCAAAAGATCAAACACCTGATCTAAACTATTTTAATGAATGAATAAGTAAATATATATTTACTAAACTCGATAAAATTGTACCTACGTTAGCAATAGTCTTACCTACTCTGAAGAACTATTTAATGAGTCTAATGACATTATTAAGTTATATTGCGTGCTCTTGACCACGAGACGGTATGCAAAACCGATACTTCTAATATTTTACGTATTTTTACATGTATTAGGCTTAACACTGCCTTTATGAGACAGAAATGGGTGTGACAATGCTGCCTCCAGAAACAAACATGGAGAGTTCAACCACCTATAAAAATGCGATAGGAATTTTTGAACATGAATGTACTAATAGTAATAGCTGTTCATTTAACACGTTAACTTTTACACAACCAGCTACGAATCTACTGGTCTAACACCAGTTGCGTCACTTACACGCCCACTTCTGTAATTGTATTACAAAAATGATTTTATGTCTATTACAACAAGGCTTAAAATCGTTTAAGCATTCCCAATATAGTTTAAAAACAATTGTTACATCATGCAACTAGTATTAGTACCTGGGTCTGGCTATAAAATTTGTGTTAGTAGTTTTTTTATTGACAAGGTGACAGAGGGTTATTTTCCGCAGCGGGGACTGAAAAATTAAACTTCAGCTCATTACCAAACAAGCGAAGTGCAAAGATCAAAGGTTGAACAAATTATTACATTACCAAAAATAGTTAAAAACTACCTTTTCGCTAAGAAAGTCATACAACATAACTGATCTACGGTACCAAGGCAATACTTCAATATTACAAAGCGCACTTTCTAATTTATTACGCTTTGATGAGAGATCGTAAACTTCATTGACTTGAACGTAGATTCATCCTACTTTTACTTAGTTAGTTAAATCTAACTTACTCTTGCTTCCTTTAAAAAACAAACACACAACTGTATATTAATATCATATAATTCTAGTTATTCGAGTAGATAAGCGTGATACGAGCCACGCTATTATTTTTTTCGGCGTCTCGACTGTAGCCTTGAGCGAGCGGCCAGTGTCGTGTTGTAGCGTCAGCTGAGTGCACGAGGTTCTCTGTTTGTTTGCGCATTTTTCACCAAGAAAATGTCTCAACAAGGCCCTGCGTTTGACGTGAATGCTATGACCCTCACCCGATGGGTCCTGGCACAGCAGCGGATGGCCCCAGCCGCGACTGGAGACCTAACACAATTGTTGAACTCCATCCAAACCGCAGTAAAGGCGATACAATCCGCTGTGAGGAAAGCCGGCATCGCTAAACTGTTAGTATATATCGCACCTTTACTCAAACAAATAAATAATTCAAATTTATAGATTTGTGGGAAAATGGAAATAAAATTTGCCACTTTCGCACATTGCACTTGCATATTAAATTAAAAATAAACTAAATGAGTTTATTTAATTATAAATAATAAATATAGAAATGGATAGTTTAATAATCATAGTAATTAATTGTTATGAAAAATAGCTTTATTTATAAAAGGAAGATTTTTATTTAATTTTTTTGTGATAAAATGTTATTAACTTCATTCAAAATGGTACGATGTAATCGAAAAAATTGCAGTTTTTTATTTTAATGTAATTTAGAATTTTAGCTTTTTGTTTTTTTTTTTCCTTTTATTTCAGTTTTTAATTGAATTATATATTCAATTGCCAGATATTTGCTTGAAATGATTCCATGTACTAATAATATCAGAAAATATTTTGATGATTTATTTACTAGTTACGTTGTTAAAAATAGTAAAACAATAAGCTCGATCGCGTAAAACGATTTTTTTGTTCGTAATGATATATCTTATTTAACGCTTTATATTATTTTTCGGTAAATTAGTCAAGTACTAAAATATGCATATATACAATATTTAGAATGGTCTACTTAATTTCATTTGATATCCATATTGTCACGATAACTAAAAATTCGTCGCCCCTCTTTTTACCCTATTCGATGATTCTAATGATAGTTCTAGTTAAGTTCTAGTGATACGTCACAATACGTCAAGCCGTTTGGGCTTAAGCACGTGCCAAAGAAATTGACATACATACAAACAAACATACATACAGCTTGAAAACATTACTCTCATTCTGACGCAGTCGTCAATCAATTTATTAAGCCTCTTTTATTTTTAGACTTCGATCACATACGTACTATTTGATCGAAGTTTTTAGTTAAGAAATCACCAAAATGTATAGTGGAATATCTAATCAAATCACATTTGTATAAATAATACAATATTTATATTTGTTTTTCTAGCAGGCATCGATTTCCGCTATGCTATCTGTATTAGTGTACATAAAAAATTAAAACTTAAATTAATTATCATTTTTGTTAATAATATTAAAAGTAATATTACTTGCATCCTTTTTTATCTTGTTGATACAAAACAATCACTTTATTTATAAACACAGAAACGATATAAAACAATATAAAACGATATAAACAGAATTACATCATAATAATCGTTTTATTTAAGTACATACATTTGCTAAAGTTGATAAATAATGTAAGTGAATAAAGACTGCACCAGAGTATTTCTAAGTAATTTTATAAGCTTAAGAAACTACACATCCCCGTCCTCGCTTTATGCCCAGAAGTGACCCTAGGACACTTAGAGTTCCGCGCAGCCATTAAAGTCTTATGGAACTAAAGCATTTCCCTGTCGAGAGCGTCTTAATTCAGTTCCTTTCATAAAGGTGTGATTTAGTATGAGCCCCTGGAATACTATTTATCACTTCAACTTGGGTATATCCCGGATAACCGGGAACCGGGGGAGCGAACAGCCCAAGTTAGCTTGAGTTACAGTAGTAATTAAAATGCACGCCATTATGGCGGCTGTAACAAATTACGCTCGGTATCAACAGCGTCGAGTTTTGGTACGAATGGCGGAGACATTCGAGACGGCGGTTTCAGCGGATGTTCAGGAAATATTACAAACTGTATATCGTGGCGGAGTCTCAGAATATGTTAATAGCTGATATGATTCGATGAATAAATTGTAATGCATTATACTGAAGTTCGCTACTATCTCACGTTATTTTTGTATTTTGCTTTATTAAACAAAATTTATCTTATTTTTTAGTAAACAGGATATCTACTAAATTATCTATCAAGATACGAGTTAATTAAGTTATTATTTTACAAATAAAAATAGATAGTATAAAAAAATATTCAAATGGAATGGTTTATATAGGGATTTAAAATATGTAGTTCGTTTGAAACTTTCATCACAGATGAAAATTTTATAATATCAAAATCACGTTTCTTTTAAATAAAAAGAATAAATATCGATAAAATATTACAATATTTAACGGAACGAATATAAAGTATAAGTAACCGCGTAACCGATTTTTAAGAAATGTAAAAAAGAACGAAACCAATAATTAACGATATGCATTCGGTGGAAAATGTACCAGCGATGAGCAGCTACCGATTCAGTTAACAATCTTACTCAAAGCGTCGCAATTAGGCGAAACATGAAACAAACAACGGCCACCTCTCGTTAAATTTACACGGTCCGCCATTTCAAGGAACCAAATTGATTGGCGCCGGTATCTTTTAGAATCTCGGCGCAAATTGTTCTCCCGCACTTTGTTTTGTAATTGTTCTTTTTTGTTCCCGTAATGCTCAATGTGATGTGAACGCAAATGCAAGCGTACATTTCGGAGAAAAAAATTGCACGAGAAATGTTCTGCTTAATTCATATTGTGAAAAGGACTTCTTTTGAATTATTTTCGTGCAACAAGTGTGTGAGTACATAATTATGATGGCTCTTTGCTTAGCTCCGAGGCTTAGCTCATTGCTCGTCCTTTGTTTACGAACACGTATTATGTGAGGTTTTATTGTTATTGTTGTTATTTACATACTCAAAACAAAATTATTAAATAATTTTACCTGTTAATAATCTGTTAACTTTTATATTATCAGCTTTTAATGGGTCGTATAATGTTTTGTTACGTCTACAGTTATTATTTCAATTCAGGAAAACTACGAGCTAATTCCAAGTTCGAGAACTTACACAGACATATAATAAAAACCATTACTTATGGGTCTATGATATGGAACACTTAACTGTTTTGTAATAATTTTATAAAATTTGTGTATTTAATAAAGTTTAGATTACCTTACTCTTAATTCATCATAATTATTTTAATAACGCTTCGCTCTTCTTCAAAGCTACCTGCAGTATTTAATTAAATCTTACAATCCTTTCACTGTAAGCACTAAAAACTTAAATGAAAAGAAGTTTAATAGTGCAAAATATTCGCTTTTCTCGGAAACGGAGGGTTGACGAGCGAATATACTAAAAGGCAAATAGAGGAAGATCGATAGCTCATTCAGTAAACTGACGCAAAGAGCAATATTTTTCGAGCAGTCCAGCTTATTTGCTTACGGGCGGCTTTTGACTTTGGCAGTGGCTCAAGTATCGCTGACTACTTCGGAGCGGTTCATTTGCAATTCAATTCTGTGGAAGCAAAACATGGTTCGATGGGACAGCGTGAATAAGACGGCGACGGTAATGATCAAAATACAACGATTAAATTGAAGGTTAATTAATTATTAAAGTAATGTTTTAAACTTTTAATGAAGAAAAAATACTCAAGAGCTTTAGTAAAAGATCACAAACATTTCTGAACAATTTTTTTTGAATCTGAACTATTTGAGAGTGGTACAATATTTGCATAGCTTTAGAGCGTATAGAATATACTCGTAGAGCGCAGTTTTAACGAGACTATTATTCCAGAATATTTGAGGGTCGTTTTACTATTTTTACCATTTCATTTCACAAAAGTGGTCGTAACTTTTCAATTACACTTTAATTTAGAAAACGTAAAGTGGTAAGTGACTATACGATGGAAGTCCTCTACATTTCATTTGGTAAACTATTTTGTGCAGGTAACAAAAACATATTATAAACCGCAATATTCCGGAGGTCGACCTGACCTAATTTATAGTTTTTTTAAATTAATTTATTTTTTATTTAAGTTATTAAATTATCCCCTTAAATTTCGAGCTTAACACAACTAACTAATTAATCAGTTTCATTACTGAGCACGGGTCTCTTTTCAGAGAGAGCGGTTTTAGACTACTACACTGACCAAGTAGGGTTGGTAGCGAACGACGAATAGTAAACCATGTATGATTGACGCCTTTCTCTGGCGTGTTTGTCCTATGATATTTTCTGTTACGGATATAATAACGGATTATTAGTGTCTAATACGCACATACTATGAAAAATCAGCGAAGACTGGCATACAGTTTGTACATCAATATCGTTATAATTATGTAAAAAGTAATAGGACGGTAAATAAATAAAATAGTTCGTTCCTCAACTGGGAAAGTCTGTAGTAAACTTCGGCAAGATAATACGGATTAGTGCAATAGGTAAAATGATATAATCCGCTCATAACCTTGATCAAACTTACGTGGGACTATACAATATTAATTCGGATTAGCGTAGGAGGCCAAATTCTTACCTCTTGAAATAATTTTTCTTTTCTTTACTAAAATAGTGTTTAATAATATATTAGTGGAAGTGGAAGTTAATGGAGGACTCGTCCTTCGTTCACTAAATCCATAAGAAACGAGGTGCTACGTCACGGTAAGTTAAAAAGCATTTCCTCTGCGTCAAATTACGAATGATTGATTCATACCAACGCGTTCCAGTTAAAAATAAAGCTTTTATAAAAAATGTAGGCTAGTAGAACTCTGCTAGTACCGAGTTACTATTTCTGATTTGTAATAATAGTGTTTAAGATACTTTTTATCCGACCGTGTCAGAGGGAGGATAATGTTTTTCGAGCGTATGTACAAACATGTATAACTACTTACTATAGAGAATTATGTTTGGCACGCGCTACAGCCCAAATAGCTTGACGGATTGCGACGTATGATATATTATTAGAATCTTCTCAGTTTGGAAAGTGACGTAAGCTATATATTTTTTAAAATGGCGCATTGTAATAGGGTGAAAAGTGGGGAGGAACGATGTAACTGGGTCGAAATATCGACAAATAGAAATTCAAAAACCGCATATCGTGAGTACCCGTAACATATTAAAATGTATCAATTCCGCGATAATATCAGCTTAAAAGCTCTTAGATGACAAACGGATTTTTTATGGATACTTAATGGTGCAGAAACTTTAGTGCGCGAGGCCGACTCGCACTTGGTCAGTTTTTCTTAGCTTTAATAGCATTTGTTAAGTTAGTAGCAATTCGCTGCTAAACTATGAGGTTCATCCCTGCTCATGTGACCGACGAAGCCAAAAATTGTATTGAGGAAGAGGTGCCTAGACAGATTTTACAAGCGGAAACATTGACTTATTAGAATGCATGCTCTAATTCCGTTTTCTACAGTACAATAGTTTAAATACATCCATCTTTAAATTAATTATATTTATAAAATCGTATTTTTTTAACAAAAATATAACCGACTTCCATGTCACAAAAAAGTAAAAAATAATTTAAATATATATTGGTTCAGTGCATAAACAGTACATAGTCCCGAAGTCGGCGCTCAACACACTTCGCTAAATCATGTCGACGAAACTACGTTCTACGAGTATACAAGTACGATATGGTCGCATCGTGACAGTCGCTAGCGGCATCAGGGAGTTACGCCCGAACATACATAATATACACTCCTTTGCAAAAAAAACGGGCACCTTACAGTCATTGTATTTTCTATTTAAACATTTTATTATTTTTAGTATGTCATTAGCATAAATGACTAGAAATTTTGTTATTATCAATGTGAGTATATATTTTAAAACTTTAAATCCTGGAATCAGTATTTTAGTCAATTTAAACAGAGAGCCGTGTTAAAATGGACATTTTTATGGGTATAATGCAATTAAGGCAACGAGTATTTTAGCGTATTTGAATAAAGAAAAAACATTAAAAAATAAAAATTGATAACGAGTATGACCTCCGCTTGTAGTGATTACGGCATGTAATCGTCTTGGCATACTTTTCACCAGGCTTTTCATGGTGTCCAGTGGAATGTGTTCCCAATCAGCCGAGATCACACGTTTAAGTTCCCTGATGTTTTGCGGAGGTGATTGGACAGCTCGTCTTTTTAGGAGGTCCCAGACGTGTTCAATGGGGTTAAGTACGGGGCTCCGCGCTGGCCAATCCAAACGACGAATACCGACCTATTGCATACAAACAACTACGTCACCAGAACAGTGCGCCCGAACATTATCGTCCATGTAAATGGCATCTTCACCATTTACAGTCAGTGCGGGTTATGCATGGTGACAAAGGATTTCCGTTATGTACCTTTGCGCAATTAGTGAGCCATTTTCAACGAATACTATCTCAGTACGATAGCTGGAAGTTATGCTCGCTCAAAACATAACGGACCCTCCATCAAAAGGGGTGATTTCTTCAAAACACACGTCCGCATAGCGTTCCTCTGGTCTTCGTAACACTCATCGACGTTGGTCCTCACCATTCAGACAAATTCGAGCCTCATCAGAGAAGAGTACGCTACTCCAGTTATCTAGTGTTCAAGATAGGCAATTTCTAGCGAATCTCAATCGAGCAATCCGGTGCTCACGGAGTAACTTGGGGGCCCGCGCTGGTCGTTGACTGCATATATCAGCCGCTAAAAGCCTCCTCCTTACTGTCCATAGGCTAACTTGTGCTCCTCGTACCTCTTCCAGGTTTCTTTTAAGGTCCATGCAACTACATTTGCGGTTCCTCACCGCCTGAGTCACTAAAAAGCGATCGTGCCGTGGTTGTGTGCAACGTTTTCCCCCAGAACCTTGCCTTCTCTGAACGGAACCTGTCTGTTGGTATCGAGTCCAGATTCTATAGATGGTTGAACGACTCACGTTTAACCGCAGTGAGACGTAACATTGGCTATACCCCACTTCTAAGAGCGCTTTAATTTTACTAGCTCTTATTGCTTTTTCTGCCATTACAATAGACACAAAGATATCTGTTTTAAGTCACAATAAAGCCCGATTATGCGGCAAATATATATTATTCTACTAGAAATAACAGGAAGTTAGTTTTTGTTGTCTAATAACCTTTTAATCGCAAACCCACGAAAAGAAGTTAAAAGTCATAAATTCAATAAGGTACTATTATTTTTAAAAACAAAAGTTTCAAATTTGGAATTAACATTTTTTTATACCCAGACTCTTTATTAAGTGTCATTAACATAGTTTGGCTTTTAAAACCTTGTTAGAGCTAAATGATTACCAATAATGATGAAAAATCAAAACCGCCCGTTTTTTTTTTGCAAAGGGTTTTATTTTGTCATTTCATCTATGTACTCATATAAGATGGTAAACTTATTAATTTTAATTTATTCAAGTTATAGTATAATAATATAGTAATAGTATAGTTCATAATAGTGTATAGCCAGATAAAGATATACCATTAGAAGTATGACTTCTACGAAGCCAATGTGACATGTGACTTTATCTTCAAATACTAAGATTTGGGCACTATAAATGCTACAAGCATTCACTCACCTCAATCATCTCAGTGGTCGGCCTGGTTTTCCATACTTGAATTATTGTTTCTTTCGACAAGGGTACATTTTCGTCGAATACTTCCTAAAATGGTATACCTATATTTAAAACCTCAATACTAACATCTATAGTAAAACATACAGAAAACTTACAAACTTCCATTTGCAGTTTTTAGCTGCTGTAAAAATGAGTTGCAATAAATGGTTCAGCTAATTCTCAGATATTGTTTTTGTGCTAGCAGTAGTACCCGAGAATTCGTATGCGCAGACTATAATACAAACTTTTCCCGTATATTATTCCGATAGGAATCGATTATTCTAATAAGATTAAATTTATTTCTATTTGTAAATAAAAAATCAAACGTAAAATTTCCCGTTTCATACATCAAATAGTGAGGCATTATTAAATTAAACGCTATTTCATCCTCGTGAGGGTAAATATATTTCATTCTAAAAAAATAACGAAATCTAGTAAATTTTGTGTGATGCGCGAAACAAGGCAGTCAGTCAGGTCAGTGTCAGATCATTTATTTAGACTAGGGATACGCGACGTTAACGTTGTCCTGCCACAAAATAGACCCCAACATGGCCACCGATAGGTTCCGATAAACCTTAAGAAACCTATGACAAATTTCAGCAGTTTCGGTGTTTGGCGTCTAAAAACTCAGTAAGGAGCGTGTACAAAATCTGTAAATAGTGTAATTTTTTCCTAAGTAGGTGCATAGGTGGCCTAATCCGAAAATAGAAGGAAAAGTGAAAAATAGACAAAGATTAAAATTCATAATTCGATTTAAAAAAGTTTTTTTCAGAAAGATGTTTAAAAAGACGATTTACCTGGCCGGGTATCAAACGAGTTTATTTTGAATTTAATTTATCGAAAATTGATAACTATAAAATATAAACGGTTGCCGTTTCAAAACGGTTGAAGAATAATTAATTATAATTCTCCCCACTACAATTTGACGCTGCTGAACGGACTCCCGATATTTTATATTAAAAGTAACTGTATTAATTTATTTATCCACCTTTTACAGTGTCATACTTTTATTAAAACAAACACATACTTGCCAAACCGTTATAGACTTGTTACTGAATAGTGGCATTACATTTTTCATAAAATGTGCGTGGAGACCGCTCAGTGTCACGTTGTTTTCTATCATATACTTATTGATTTCTGGATTTGATTTCCTGTAAATTTGAATTCCACAAATAATACAACTGAACAACATGTTAACATTTTACATTTACCTATAATTTAATTTTGGTATCGCTAAAACATAATAGTATCAATTGTCAGCGGCGTAGCGTGCCCTAGCGAGGCCCCATATAAAATTTGTGTGGGGGCCCTTAAGAAGAGTAAAGACTTCTCACAAAAGAAAAAAAGTTTGCATAAAATTAAAGGAAAAAGTTATCCATCATAATTATCTATCCGTTAAAATTTAGGGAGTTATTATTTGCTTACGCACGTTGGGGGCCCCCGTGGCCCGGGGGCCCCGTATAATTGATACGGCAGATACGGCGGTAGCTACGCCTCTGTCAATTGTATACCTATATTAACATCACATTGTAAGAATGAAAGAAACCAAACTTAAAATTTCAGTCGAGTTAATTACTTAAAACTACTCCTCATAACAGACTAGCTAGACTTTTTTACTAGCTAGACTAGACCATTTTTTTTTTAATAATTATATTAATAGTCGTTTGTGAGGAACAGAAAATAAAATATCTATCCTATACATTATGTTCATTAAACTATCTTGTTACCAGCAATCTAAATCCACTTCGTCACCGCCGACGTGGATGAACTTGTCAGGGAACCACTCCTGCATTTCCTCGAACAAATCCTTGAGAAATTTCAGTGCGTCATCACTAAGAGGGTTAATTGGACCCAGTCCAATTACTTTTCCCCTGTTATAACACTGCGTCAGAATGTTAGGATATGCAACTCCCCAGGACCGGGTATGCCCTATGTCACGTAAAAACATTTATAATATAAAAAAAAATGTATCTACATTATTTTTGAAACTAAACTGTTTCATATACTATATAAATTACTGATTATATTGAGTGTCCTAGAAGTCGCGCACCCCGTTGTAGGGATCGAAAGAGAAAAATATTCTAAGACGAAAAGTCCTGAGCCATTTTTTAATCAGACGCATAGGTAATTA
>DWNE01006923.1:0-12669 GCA_018249875.1 Cecropterus toxeus
AGGTATTCCCGGAGCGCTATGACATGGGGTTCTTCAAAAAGGGTGTGAAAAGAGCTCTCCTTCAAAGCCGGCGATGCGTTGGCGACTCCTCTGGTGTTGCAAATGTCCATAGGCGACGGTGACTACTTTCCATCATGTAGCCCGTACGCCTTATCGTTAGGTTTAAGTATAAAAAAGGAGGAATGTGTCTTTGTTACACTTCCACGTAAATACTAATGACTCAATTTGACTGAAATTTTACACACATATAGTCTTTGATCTAGATATATATATACAATACTCTTTATCATGGTAAATAACGGAAGTCGGCGGACCCGCGGGAAAACGCCAGTGATATATATATATATATATATATATACATAAGAAAAGTACCCATACATAAACAAAAGGATAAGCTGCACATATGCGTTTCCATAAGGATTGTGTTTATATAGAAATTTAACACAAATAGCCAATAAAATAGTAAGCTGGTAAAACTTTCGAGGGTTAGCTACGCCTGCGACTGCATTGCCACCACACCTCTTTCTGCCTTAATATTATAAGATAACGCTACACTGTGTTCTACGAGTAGATTACAGGGGTGAAAGGACGAAGACACAGGTGAGGCGTTCAGGTAGAACGGCATTGTGACTCACTTGTACTTTTAATAATTAGACTTACATTAGTTCCTATGATAATTGAGTTTAGTCGTATAATAGACAGGATATCTAATAAAAAATGAAAAATGAGATTAGTCCTCAACCATTTAAATGTTATTTTAAGAATTATTACTGGACCTAAACTAATAAATTTAATATTACATTTTGTTTGGTTTCAATACTTGTTTAATAAAGCTACTCAAAAGGCACTCAATGCTAAAAAGTTGATTAACAAATGTTCATATTATTGTGTAAAGAACGTCAATACTTATCTTGTAATTGCAATAATGTTTCATGCTCTTCCTAGAATACTCATGGAGTGACAGGACGCTACATCAATATCCTCATTTCTTCGAATATTTCACAAACATGCTATTATGTTCTCATAACGGCACTCAAAATGTTTAGTAAGTTGTGGGTGTCGCGAAGACTTACAAAGACTGTATCCAGACCCAAAGTACTCGTATTTGTGTATTATATGTGAATATATAATCTGGATTTTATGCCTGACAGGAGATCGAGTCCGGAATTCTTGGTAGACCGGTTTGGCAGCTTTTGTTTCACGTTTTCAGTGAAGAAAGTCGATTTCATCCAAAACTGAGAGCAATATAGTATATTATTTATTAAATATAACAACATATGTTTCGGGTGTGTTTTTGTTCATTTTAAGTTCGTACAAGATACAAGGCCAGGGAAACAATGGATGCCTGGTCGTTGTCGCACGAATTCTGCTGTTTTCAAGGTTATATGACACTTTACCGCTTTACAAAAGACTTTGTATTGAAATTTCACGAAAATTCAAAATTGTGCCACTCGAAATGAGTTTGTTGGGCGCCATACTTATGTTCCAAGAAAAATATAATCGGGCAAATGCGACTCAGGCTCGCGCACTAAGGGTTCCGTACTATTATCTATTAAAAAAGGTTGTGGTATAAGCGTCCCCTCAAATATTTATTTTATTTAGTTTTCATTTTTTTTTAAGTAAATAGATAACTAAGTATTATGGAAATATTTAAAACGTCTACCTGGTTGCCGTTATTAACATCGAGCAAACAATTAGGCTTGTTGTATCGGAGCCCTCCTTAAATATTTATATTAATCTGTTTTTAACCGACTTCAAAAAGGAGGAGGTTCTCAATTCGTCTGTTTTTTTTTAGTTTTGTTATAGCGGCAAAAAATACATCTGTGAAAATTTCAACTGTCTAGCTAACACGATTAACTAGATGCAGCCTGGAGGCAGACGGACAGCGGAGTCTTAGTAAGAGGGTCCCGTTTTTTTCCTTTGGGCACGGAACCCTAAAAAGCGGAAGTGGAAGAAGGTGCTACATTAAACCCTACGGCCTCTCGACTCCGGAGGCTACACCGCCACACATACTTCTGACTAATAATAGCTGTGTTAAGCGTTGTTATGTTCTGTTATGAAGGGTGCGGCAAGGGTAATATACTATAGATTCTAAGCGTTCCAACTCAATTCCCACGGGTAGCGATGTTTTAGTGGCTACTAACCATCAGTTGGCATGCTCAATAACCATTTGTATGTTTGAAAAAAACATCTTAGAGATACAAACTCTATTTTTGTTTCGGGGGGAAATCTTCAAAAGATACCCCACTTGGAGTACCCATTTTTGGCGAAAAGGACAGTTACGCGAAATTTTTACTCACTAAGACCCTCTCGGAGACCTCAAACTGCATATAGGTAAACCCCAGGATCTCACAAAGAATTCACCGGTGCTCCCCTTGCCCCCTGGTGCCCTTCAGGCCCTTTCCAGGGCAAGTACAGCTTACTTCGCCTTAATAGTAAAATAGGATTCATACAAACAATAACAACATGGCATACTAACTCTTACTCATATTATTTTCATAGATGTAAATAAAGGTTAATCAGTAATTCAATAATAACTGCAATTTGTTCAGATTATTTTTACAATTGGAACGTTCGAAATAAAATAGCACAGAAAGTAGTTTTACATTCAACTACTCATATGTTTCATTTTATTTTATGTCGTAATTTTTCAGTTTCACTAAACACGACGTGGCCTATTGTAGTTGCGGCCCAAGACATGTGTATGAACAAAAAACATGCTATTTGTAGTCATTTGTAAGATAGTGCCAGCGGTTTTCATTCAGTGGTTAGTCATTATAGTTTCTCTAGATGAAAGTGACGCGAAGGAAAATTCTCTTTTAACGCAGTTGACCCGCGGTGAACCGGACTGGACTTGATCTACGCTTAACTTTGAATCCGTTTTTAATTATCTGTTTCACGGATATTAATTCAGTAATAAATGGGATGAAATCGATTTTATTGCAATAAATAATGAATAAAATATATCATGGTAACATATGATGGTATTTAGTATTGTGATGGTAAAATATGATGGTATTTAGTATTTATTAGTATGTTACTAAATCATTAATTGTAATTTAATTGTAATATTACAAAACTAAATTTGAAGTGACGTATTTTTGCATTGTTTCATAATTATAGGGTTGATAGGATATTTACGGGACTCTAATTATTTAAACATGGATGATTTTTACTTGATTTGTTACCGTGATCTTTGACCAGAAGTTGAAGACCAGGTTTTAATTCTTAGTTGGCGATGTTGTCGAAGTTTCGAGAATAAAACGAATACAAGTACTAAATGTACCGTATTCGTTTTATTCTCGAAAACTCCTTGTATTATGAATTACTGTACTTAAGAACTGGCATAAAAACAGAACTCAGAGTAATAAATCCTCTAAATAGTTCCAAGTTTTTATTTGAATTCTTTGTAATAATAACATACCAAGTAAGCAAAGTCTTTAGAACAAAGATAGAAAAGAATCAAGGTTAAAATATATAGGTATCTTATCTTAAGATGAAACTCATCACATTTTTACAAAGCTCAGCTTTTGTGCTCGTTTTCCACATACTTTCCCGGCTTCCATTTCATTATGTTGTACTCGAAGACGAAGTGATACAATAGACTCCTAATGCAAAAGATATATAAAAAAATTATAAAAACTATGTTTGTGAAAAATATCCAAAGTTTATTTAAGCATTTGTTATCAGTTAATTATATGTATGCCTCACTCGGTTTTATATTCCGATTCTCGCCATTGACTGCTTAACTTCTTTTAAAGTAATCATGTTACTACCATGTAAATGCTGCCATCCACAACACCACCCTCTCGGTTTCCTTTGATGTTGATATTGTAGGAAGAAAATCCAGGAGATACAGAGCAGTATAACATTCTATATAACGTCAGCACCCATTGCGGTAACCAACATGCGTACCAGGAACTGTTTCTTTTGGCTACATTCCCATTAGAGGTAACCTGTGCCCAATAGTGGACCTCAAAGATGTGATAGAAGGATAAAATGTGATGTGATGTGATAACTTGTGTAAACAGTAGTTTACCTATATTTAATACTATCTCGTACAAAAAGGATGGCGGAGACACTCCAAAAATGATTTAAGTTGAAAAATTCAACTAAGACAATGATTGGACATTAGGAGTCTATTTAGATACTAATCCATGATTATACTTGCCTACTTACATATTTTTAAAAGGGAATATAGGTCATCCAGCTATGTCCGGTCACGTACCTCCGAATTATTAGCATATTATTTGTTACCAAAGTTTCCGCGAGTTTGCATAGCTTAAACAACTTATACCGCCTTTAATTCATTTCAATTCAGCAACCCCAGAGGAATTGTATGTGAGGAACTTGACGAAGTTGGTTTGTCTCAAATGTATCTTTTCGGCAAACTTTATATTATTGTAGAAAATAAGATAAGGACCATTACCTGTAAAGTAAATACCGATGCGAGTAAATAAACAAACAACTAACCCTATAACGATCTAAATTCATCATTTAGATCTTAGGTATATAGTTGGCTCTCCAAACAAAGCTCGGAATCGTGTGTAAATCAGCGTGGAGACTACCCGGATATATCATATTCATTAAATATATTTTTAAAATAAGTAGAACTTTATAATCCGAGCGCGACGTACTGTAACTGTAATTTTCAAGTTTCTAGGGTTTGGTTTGAAAAGAAATACAAACATATGAGATTAGACTAAAGTTATTTAGTCTTACAACATTAAACAGCGATCTTTGATAAGAGTTCATCCTTATTTCTCATTATATACATAACATACACATACACATCTGTGGAATACACACATATACACCTATTTCTAGCGCGAAGCAGTTCTTGCGTTACGGTGGAAGGGTGTAGTTGCCGTCTCTCTTATATATAAGGCGACCATCTCAGTCCTCGGGAGTAGCAATGCATTTGCGACCGACTTCAGATAAAATCCCTGTTCTATATGGAGTTGCTTACAGATGTCCATGGACGGCAGTTACCACATCAGGTGGACTGCAAGCTCGTTTGCTACTTCAATCTAATAAAAATACATATTTACATTAATATAACAGAAGGTGGATGGATTATGTGTAAACACTGTTAGATTTGCTTTAAAGTATTTAGCTTTCCTTCAAATGGTTACTGTAAGTCTGGATGTTAGAAGTAAACAACTATTGTTCCGGTCTGGTTACCGGCATTCCACAGATTGGCCCCATTTTGCCTTCCGATGTTTCGGATACCTGCTTCTTGTTTGAGAACTTCGCGAATAGCAATCTTGGTTTGTTGTTGTTTGATGGAGTTTTACTAGATATCGAATTTTCTAATAAGATAAGACAATTGTTTAATCTTTTTTGTACCAATCTAATTATTCGCTTTGACGCTTAACTTTTAGCGTTTATCTTCATTAATTTGTAAACGCAATAACTTTTGTAATTATGAACTTTGTATTGTGTGCCTATTTGTGGTGGGAAAATAAAGAAACTTTTGTGTTTATGTAAGAACTATGTAACCTATATTCCACAATAAAAAAATCTTTTGATTTGACCTGCTTATCTCTTTGGAATCGGTGCCAAAATGTCTACGAAAATTGCTTTAAGAAGTTAATCCTAATCTCTTATTTGTCTAATGTCTGATATATGAGGTCCGGTTCACTTATATATGAGGTCACCATCTTATTCTTCAGAAGTAGCAACGCATCCTTGATCGACTTTAGATAGAACCTGTGTTCTATATGAAGTTGCTTATAAATTCCATGGTCGGCAGTAACCACTTACCATCAAGTGGACTGCATGCATGTTAAATACTTCAATCCTATAAAAAAAACAGATAACCTAAGTTTATGAAAGTTGTTAGTTTTCTAGTAACAAAATTGTTGTACAAACCCAAAAACACATGATTTGTTTGTCAAGCCTGTGTAGAGCTAGCGTGTTTACAAATACAAGGGGAAACCTTTAACTGTGCAGTCGTGTAGAATTGATATGTCAATAAAGAAAACGTTCGTAAAACGAAGTATTCGATTTGTACAGAAGTTTTACAGTGTAATTCAGAAAATCAATGTTTATTTTATATTGACGTTTCAAGTGGGTGGCTATGTACGTACAGTAAGATAATGATTGGAAGAGTTCAACTGGAATTGTGAATATAGTGATAGCTTCATTGGTGGATACTTCACTTAAAATTTTAGCCATAATTAGAACCAGCTGCCAGGTGTTAGAATTATTATGGTTCGACTGGCGAGGTCCCACCGCCACACGTATTTCTAGCATGAAGTAATTATTGCCCTTCGATGTAAGGGCGTGGTCGCCGGCTCGCTTATATACATATATAGGTATGCGGTGATCATCTCAGTCGAAAGTCAAGTCAAGACAAGAGTAACTACGCATCTGTTTTTGTGATCAGATAGAAACAATGTACCCCTTTATGTAGACTAGATGTAGATTCCCATATAGGCAGTGACCATTTACCATCAGGTAGACTGTATACTCAATTCTATATGATGGAAAAAAGGTCAAATTATCTTCATTCAAATCTTTTCATCCAATTTCGCCAAGCAAAATTAATACTCAAAAAAATGCCCCTAAGCAAAAAAAATTACTTTACCCAAAAATATATATTAATAGATAAAATATGGTTGATAACGTAGATACACGGATGTTGGCACTTCACAGTAAGATAACTGAAGCATCTTTGAAGATCTAGTTTGAAACAAACATTTGAATACCAGTTTCTAGTCCGGTGCTCAAGTTTGGCCTTCGTTCATATTGTTCAGCGCCTACTTGATTCTCACTTGACGTCTTCTATACATTGTCTTTTATCTGCTTACATTATGTTCTATTCTTTATTTCGTGAGCTTATGATGTTCATGAAATACGTCCCAAAATTATTTATAGTTATCGTCTTGTACATTGATTTGTAATTCTAGGATTTGTTAGATTAGTAATATCTTGTTAGGTATATCTCATATTTACAGTACTACAAGTGTCCAGTTCTAGAACTACTATACCCCCTGTAGTATTCGTACCAAATAAAGTCTATGTTATAGACACTACAAAAATTACTAATATAAAATTATACAGTATGTAATCACACCTGAAACTATTTACATTACACTAGTCAATCGACCAAACATCTCGTATTGCAAGGTCACTTAGATCAACGGTTTATCTCATCGATTGAAGTCGATAACATTTTTCCATAAACCGCTCGCTACAGAACATCAGTTGCGGTTGGACGCGTGTAGAATCGAAACCGTCGCATTTTGAACCTTATCGCTTAACAAGTGGGTTATATGGTGGTGTATATATTGTAGGTCGTGTGTCAAGGTTCTAGGATGGAGAGTGACAACGTTAGTGTCAGTGTGACCGCCGTGGGCACGTGCTGCCGCGTGCGCCGCAGGATGCAGTGCTTCGGATTCTACGGTAACCTGTTGAATGAAAGACTGGTGACCGAATGAAAGAACGATTGAACGATGATTGAGTGATTCGGTTGTTGTAGACTAATCACATCTGTATAAATTGTATGTGCGAGTGTTTATTGTCTATCGAAGATGGTTTGTTTAACACGTCTGTGTTGTTCGTGGTGATCTGATATCGGGTATATCCGTTTGTATTGTGTCATACATATATGTCGTATTAAAAGTTAATATCGTATAAAAATCGTATTGCGCAATCAATACTTTTATAAATAACTAACAAAAAAGTAATATTTAGTAATTCAAGTATTAAATTCGAACTGTTAATAAAATAAAAAAGTGTTATTTTTCTTTCTTGATTTAATCCACTTACCGTTCGTTATATTCCAAACAATTTTAAAATAAAATTCACGTAGCTAGTCGGTAATACCATTTTTTTAATTGATATTTGTATGTTAAAACAAAAAGCAATCGATTGTAATGTGATGTGAAATGTAGAGATTTATCTTAACTTTCTCGGCTTTTATAATTTACACAAATTAACTAATGCAAATTTGCATAATACTTTCTAAGGATATCAAACATGAAATATTGGTATTTTAAAAATGATTCTGAATTAATACTCTATCCGGAGATTTTGTATTGATATCCTTATTTATCTAATTATTCAATGCAGCTTGCCGGTGTTGTACAAAAGGGTATGTAAGCAATATTATCAATGAATTGTAATAGTTGCTCGCTGCTACATAGGGAAATGTTAATACTTTTAGGTTAGTAATTAATCTACTGTCATATTAAAATTACCGTTGCAATACATTTATGAATTTGAAATGGCTTCTGAAAACTTTTATTTTATCAAAAGTAGGTCCTTATCTTTTTTTTCCTTACCTACCCAGTTATTTTCCTCATTATGAAGATTTATGTAGCAAAATTTAATAAGCACTTCTTTTACTTCTCAAAAAAATCTTGTTTAGCGAAAACTTATTTCTTGTTATTTCCGTCTAGGTAAATTTTGCCGGGAAATGGCAGAGTCCTAACTTTTATTACTATGAAATAAGTTGCGGCGGGAGTTTTAGCAACCTACTTAGATACCCTAGTTTTGAAATGAACTGGTAATATCAGTGCAAATTCAGAACGAAATATTACTGAGAGTGAATATTTTTCGAACTATGCATCATTTTCATGATGTACCATAAAATTCTGTATTTCAATTTTAAATGTACCGTAATAACCTGTTCTCGCATAATAAACTTCAAATTAGTGTTTATAATTACGTATTTAGGTAATAAAGATTCTTGTAGACAAAAAGTGGAGGCGAGAACTACAAATAGCTTTGTAATGTCGTCGCTTTTATTTTCCTAACATTAACATAAATAGCGCTAATGTTCATTGAACATAAGCTACAGTTGTTATTTTTCAATACACGACAGTCGTATTGTGTTAATTTAAAAGCCCAAAGATAACAAAACAAAATTGGCGACGCGCGAAACACTTTTCATGCGTAACGCCCAAACAACGATAACTCCCGTTAATTAGACTCGCTTACTATTTAATGCTCACGTTCATTGTACTCTTAGGTACATAGGGTTGTCGATTAGTAAATAAACTACATTACCGAGCAAGTTTATATAATAAATATTTGATTAGGTACATTAATAATGGGTTGTTCAATCGCTTTTTTGCGTGACGACCTTCGGAAAATTCTTTATTTATTCTTAACATAACTGTGGTTAGAAGCTTACATAAATTCGAATAATAATAAGCAACGACAAGCTCTGTTTTGGAAGGGGAGGAATTCTCCCCTCCTTTAATAATAATACCCACACTAGTTAAGCCCTGTTGCTACGTCTCAAATATCACAGGCTTCGTAGTTGCAGTACGTGTTACTCTGTGGTTCAAAATTGATACAATATATTTAAAATTATCTAAGTTATATTAAAATTATTAAACATATTATTAAACATATTATTAAAATTATTAAAATATTAAACATTAGATAAATTTAATTAGTCTTTGTGGACTATGTGGACGATAAAGTTTTAAATGATATCTTTATAAAAAAATGTGTGATACTGAACTTGTTTCATTTAATATTATTTTAGTATCATTAAAATTCAATTAACACTTTCGCTGCCAAGTGCCAACCCGTGTCTTAACAGTGATTGTCGGCTGTAACGACATCTTCAGATACATCGAAGACGTCCAACGCAGCGCGCGCTTCGTACGTTCTATTTTGTGATTTTGCATTTGTGTAGGAACTTGTGCGGACTTCTCGAATTTGTGTAAAATATCAGTGTTTAATATAAGTGAGGGCTCCAGATTTGAACGGAAGTACTTTAGATAACATATCTGGAGAATGGTCGATTTACTAGAGATTTCTTAATATTTGACCACTGCAATAAATACACGTGAGAATTAATATGTGACGACTAAA
Organism: Cecropterus toxeus; assembly: GCA_018249875.1. Lineage (NCBI taxonomy): Eukaryota > Metazoa > Arthropoda > Insecta > Lepidoptera > Hesperiidae > Cecropterus > Cecropterus toxeus. The sequence goes on from DWNE01006923.1 coordinate 9,838, forward strand.
ATTCCGCGAGATTTTGAGTATATAGCACAATAACACGTGTGAATCGGACGTCTTAATTATCGTTGCTGTTAATTACATAAGACGTGTGCCAACCCCGCCAGGAGTGGCGCTATAGCGACATCTTCACAGACCGCGACGACCGCGGCAGTTGCGCGCGCGCTCATGTGTCTACGGAGGTGCCAAGTTGCGTTCACACACATGAAGTTTTACCTGTTCTCCGTCGGGATACAGCGGCTAGGCGAGTGTCTTGAGTGTATATTGTTACAACTGTGCCTTAGTTACAGAGTCCTGTGTCGTATTTCAGGTACTTTCTATTTTAAAATTTGTTTAACGGCCGCTTAAATTGTTTTCTTGACTTCTGACGCCGAAGATACGGCGGTTTGACTCATGTAAATTAGGTCGACCAATTTAAAATTATTTTAAAATCTGATTCATTTATGCAATATTAAGGTGTTTTAATCCCTTATTTAATGTTTACTAAACCCGTGTTCAAAGTATTTTAACTCAGAGTGTCTTTTCTTCAATATAGTATTTTAATGAGTAGGGACAGTTTTTTAAAGAATTAGGTGAATTTTCCCAAGAAAATTCATCTTTTTATAAACCGAGTCAACTTGGATCATATTACTAGATGCATCCCACTGTTTATGCATAGATCTCGTAATATTATAGTAATACGTGCATCCTTCCCGGCTAATCTCAATGTGGAACGGTGTCCTGAATTTTAGTCGAGTATCGTTTACATAGGACTGTTGAAGTTAAACAAGTGTTACTATGCTGAAATATTTATTATAACATTTGTAGGTAAATATTTTTCATAATATTCCCGAAAACTCAAATTCTGGCTTAACACATATGCTTTGTTTGAATAACACCAAACAAACAAACAATCAAAAACGCTAATTTTACAGCAGAGCCACGTAAAAATCAAACGTTAATCGTAATTGTATTTTTTTACTCAATGTAATTATGCCGATTAAAATTAAAAGGCCATAAACCACAGTGCCATTAACTTTGATGGATTTTGAATTGTGCGGTTGTTCATGCAGCGATATGTTGGTGTCCTAAAATTGGCTTGGTATTGGTATTGTTTAAATACATAGAAATGTTTCTAAGAGTAATTCTATAAGACAATTCAAATCTTTGATCAAAATTTAAGCAAGTCTATCTGTAATACAACTTCTTTATGTAATTCATATTAAAACCAGATCGCAACACATTCGAAATTGGTGTTTAATATGTATTAACTTTCTTAGGTATTCGATATGTAAATAAATATACCGATATATTGAGAACGATGACCTTGCTTTATCACAAGCTTGATGTTTGGAAAGTAAATGTGTTTTTAATTGTACTTAATGTGTATTAGTTTTAGACTGATTATACAAGAATATGGTAATTATTACGCTTCACGATAAACGTACATATGCGAAAACAATTCTTTAATATTTTTATATACTTACTTAAAACTTCAATGTAACTTAAGAGTTATTAACAACATTTTAAATCAATTATGGCCCTAAAAGATGTGTTCACTTTACAAAAACGCTTTACGCTTTCTACACTCGCACTAGGATTTTCTCCTGTATCGTGGGTGCCATGGATATACAAAGACAAGAATACACAAACAGTTCAGGCTAAGCCTATGCTTAGCCTGAACTGTTTGTGGCATGAGCCTATACTTAGACTGATAATTTTGTCCGAAAATTACAAAATAAACAGCCCAAATTTTTGATTGATTACAACCTATCCTTAATATGATGAATAGAATGAATATCATAAATTTATATAAATACATACATATAGAACACAACTGAACGACGAACTGGACGAAAACCAGGTGCAGTCCAAAAAAACAGTTCCAGACAGACAGCAAACTTAGATAACGGTCTTTGTATAAACCCCACGAATATACAGCTGCGCCTATTTGGAAGTGACGGCTGTATCACTTGGGGTCCTATCTTTTCGGTAATTGAGTAGACTTGCGTATAACATATTCGTATTCCACACACCGAATACAGAATATTCTGGAGACTAAAACAACTAAAAAAAAATCGACTAAAATAAGAATCTTATCTTAACTATTATTATCCTTTTTAGAGCGTATGTATGTTTGTATGTATGCCCATTTCTTTAGCTCGGCTACAGCCCAAACAGCTTGACGGATTGTGACGTATGACATATCATTAGAATCGTCTTAGTTTGCAAAGTGACAAAGGGAGAAAAGAGGAGGGGATGGACGACTTTTTTACTATCGCGGCAATATATCAAAAGAAAGGTAGTAAATTACTTCGACTAAATGCTTAGATACTTTATTTTCCGCGGACCTATAGAATCCAGATTCCAATAACGTCACTGTTTTGACGACCCGCGTGGCCGAGCGGTCACCATACCAGTCGGACGCGCAATGGGTCCTAGGTTCAAGCCAGCCAGAAATATGAATGATGAATTTAGATTTCTGTTCTGGGTCTGGGTGTTTGTGTATTAGTCTTTGTGTGTCAATGGAACCTTAGACACAGGAGAAAATCCTAGTGTGGGGCTATAAGTGTAGAAAGCGCGTGTGTGTGTGTGTGTTCATGGTGCGATTTCGAGGAGATGGTAAACTGAATTTGCAACACCTGAATTAACGATAAGAAAACAGTATCTTGCGTACTATTATTATCTTTTTTTGTAATTGTCTAGCTGAGGTACCCGTGCTTAGCAATTTAGACAAAAAAAATAGGTTTAATCACTAACCGTTGCATGAAAAATATGAAACCTTTCGGATAGAAAATTAAATATTAATCCCGTATATGCAATCAAAAGTTTGCTATTTTTTACCGTTCTCTTTTTATT
>DWNE01006924.1:0-12668 GCA_018249875.1 Cecropterus toxeus
CATCTGTGATTGACTTCAGATAGAACCCATGTTCTATTTGAAGTTGCTAACAGGTGTCCATGGGCGGCAGTGACCACCATCAGGTGGACCGCATGCTCATTTGCTACTTCAATCAGATAAAAAAAAAAAAAAACAAATTTTTTTCATAAAATTGCAAGGTGATAGAGTGAAAATGGTTTTACTGAGGAGATACTACCGCGACACCTATTCCAAGCGTGAAGCACCACCAAACCTTACAGTTTACCACCACCCACCGTAATCTGTATTCTTTCTGCTGATATTTGCATATGTATGTATGTATCGGGGACGTCTTACCATATGCTACGGTTAAGTCGACATAAGAGCGGTTGGGTAGGGATATTCGAGCCTCAAGGGGTGCCCTTTTTACCCCGGCAATTCTCTAGGAGACTTAGTACCTCCCGGATCGTTAACATTTATACATAATAATGCAATGTTTATTGAACATTGTAATATAATGTAAATGTCTGCATATGCGGTGCATCCCCGGCAGACTAAGTTGACAAGCCTCTGATATCGTCTTCACTTCTTTCAGACCAAAACACAATAGCATTGCCTTTGGAGTCGAATCACACAGATCTACCAACTCTCGAATTTGTAAAACTTTCAAAATCTTTATCTATCAACTCTCGATCAATGACTAAAACTTCTATTAGTTTTCTAAAACAAAATCTTTCAGTAACTGAATAGTAGACGAAATCTAACATGTTTGATTAAATTGCATACTCTATCTAGTCCATAACTTATCTACGTAATATATTGTTAAGCACTAACTTCGGAGTAATAGCCAGGCGCTACGTAGAGTTCCCTGAGGGCCCATACATCGATATTAAGCGTCGAAACTCGCTACATACGGCCTCCGTCATAGTCGGTCTCTACCTGCGATTTTGTCTACTGTATTGTGGATATATTTTGCATCATTTGTATGATTTTGTAGAACTTGTAATTATATTTATATTAAATTATGCTATTTGTACAAAAAATATATAAAAAATAGAAGTAGCAAACGTACATGCAGCACACCTAATGATAAGTGGCCACTGACACCCATGGGCATCGGTATCCAACCCAGAATTAAATCAGGGCCTTAACTGAGTTTGGCCACAGATCAGTAGCCATTCCTAAGAACTAAGTTGGACCGCTTCGGATAAGTATGCCTTCCGTCTTACCACACCCCGCAAGCTAAAAAAAAGGCACCACAGAAAATAATGTTTATCGCTCTTATGCGGGTAATTTGAAATTATAAAAAAACAGTGCCTTGTACTGTGTTTCTCTAGTAAAGAGAAATACCGCGGTACTTGCTTTATGTTAATAAAGTACGTCTTTGTGTTAAGATTAATAAAAAAAGCATCTTGCTAAAAACAAAGAAGAAATACTGGAGATTTCACTTTTAAACTTATTCTTTTATTTAAATTAGAAATTATTTCGGTTTGGGTTTCGAAAGATTGGTTTCGGCCGAAACTGAGAGCCGGGCCGAAAGTTCGGTTTCTTTTCGGCTAAAAAACCAGTTACGGTGAGATACTACTTATCGTAAAGTTTCATTATTTTACCGCGAATCGCCAAACACGCTAGAGACTTCCACCAAAGTAGACTTTCGTAGACTGTAACCAAATTTTGTAGCCAACTTACAATTTTCCGAGCGGGTAACAAGTAACAAAACAATAAACGCGATTGCCTTATTGGAAAACCATCGGGGAAGCATAGGAAATATTTTATATTGGGCGCTTCAGTTTTCGTGCAAATTCGTTTCATAAACAAATTAATGACGTTTTATAATTACCGTCATTGAAGTTAATTGCTTCACCGTCGCTGTGAATTTAAGCTGATGTACAATAAAAGCGCCACAAAAAATCGGCCAAGTGCGAGTCGGACTCGCGCACGAAGGGCCCCATATCCCACTATCTATAAAAACGGCAATAAATCGCGTTAGTTGTTAGGAAGCCCTCTTAAATATTTTTTTCTGTTCGTATTATTTGTTGTTAGAGCGCAACAGAAATATAACGGTTCAAAGATACAGCCTGGTGACAGTCAGACGGACAGACGGACAGAAGCAAATAAATGTATTATAATACAGTACATTTCATTTTCTAACAGTAATTTAATGTTTACGTATGTTTCGGTTAGGGTTTCGGTTTTGGCCGAAGCTGACAGCTGGGCTGAAAGATCGGTTTCGGCCGAAACTGAGAGTCGAGCCGAAAGTTCGGTTTCGTCTGAAAAACCAGTTACGATCAGATATTACTTATCGTAAAGTTTCATTATTTTACCTCAAATTGCCGAACACGCTAGAGACTTCGAATCGTAGACTGTAACGAACTTTTATAGCCAAGTTACAATTTTCTGAGCGGGTAACAAGTAACAAAACAATAACGCGAGTGCCTTATCGGAGAACCGTCTGAGAAGCATTGGAAAAGGTATTTTTTTAGCGCGCTTAAGAAAAGTTGCTTCTCAACTTTACAGACGGTGCTTTAGTTACTCATAACTTGTGTCTGTTTGTTTTATGTGCTCTTGGACACCTTCCACCAATTGATTTAGAGTTTCATTGCAAACTGACTACATGAACACCATACAAATTTCAAACAATAAAGTTTCGTACATTGCATATATTAGCAAATAACCTTATCATTCTGACGCAGTCGGGTGAAACATAATTTAAAAAACGGAGAATAGTTTTTTTTTGATATTTTTAATTATTTATGTGTATGCTTAAAATAATATAAAATCAAACTACGAAATTTAATTTAAAGATTGAGAATAAATTTATAGTCCGTAGCTAGTAGTCAACTCTGTTTATTTAATTAAAATCCATAAACTTTATCAAAAATATTTCAATTAAAGTCACGTTATTTTTTTAAACACGAGTAAAACCGCGAGGTTTATGGGTGGTATGGCTTAGTACGTATCACCAGCTTTAAATAATTACCAACAAATATTATTATATTAGCCTCATAATAAGTAATATCGCAATAAAATAAGTGCTTTACTCGTAAATAAATAAAATATTCCGTAAAGTCGACAAAACAATTATATTCGAAACAATGAACCACTAACTTAAAAACGCACCCTCCAAGACATACCTACAGAACATCTTTTTTCCATCCACTCGGGATCGCCGACCATGACGGGGGTTCCGTACACAATAGTTCCAAAAAACCTTTGTTTCCCAACCCTCCGACATCAATTAATGTTGTACGCCACCTTTGCAGCCTAATAGAGCTGTTACGTCACCTGCCGGGGAGGATATGGCTCTGTTATGGACGTGGAATATCAAATTAACAGCCTATACGCGATGTATTTATGTTTTTTAAGGATTTAAGTAGGGAACATATTTGTGTGATAGGTATTTACTGTCGTATGTTTACATCAGTGGTCAATCCCATACAGTAGGAGGAATTTGTAGTCAATGACAAATGCTACCCTTGGAGAGTAAAATGGTCGCCTAATGCAAGTGAGACGGCAACCACATCCTTCCTCCGATAAGAAAGAACTGCTAGACGTTATAAATAGGTGTGGCAGAGGTACCTTCCCGAATCATACTTGTTCTACCTCGCAATTGAAGTTGCAAACAAAGTTGCCGTTTATTTAATGGTAGGTATTAACTGCCGTGTGTTTACATCTGTAAGCAACCTTATATAGCAGAAGGTACTTAAAACCTGTCACGGATGTGTTGCTACTTTTGTGGAGATTGTCGTCTCGTATGTAAGTCAGACAAGATTAACACTCTTCAAACGAAACGCCGTGATAGCCAAATGGCAGAAAATCGAGGGTCCGAGGTTCGAATCTTTGACACGCGTCACTGATTTTTTTTATTATGTGCGTATCAGAAATTAATGATCTTTATTTCAACTTAAGGAAAACATCGTAAGGAAATTACACACCTAGAGTTTTTAAAAATAAGGTGTGAGAAGTATACCAATTCGCACTTGACCAGCGCGGTGCACTATGACCTAAAACTATCTTAATTAAAAAAACTCCTTGCCCAGCTGTGGGACAAATATGAGTAGGTGACGACCGAAACGTAGGACTATTTCACGCTAAATATTTAAGACGCTAGTACCTTTAAGGTCTAAGAAGAATACCAATTCGCATCTGGCCAGCGTGGCGCAATGTGGCCTAAAACTCTCTCAATTAATTGAGAGTTCTCCCACAGGAGAACTGTGAGAGGGCGATCGAAACGCTATTTCACGCTAAATATTTATGACGATAATACCTTTAAGGTCTAACGATGCTGATTGATTGATGATGACTGATTAATGATGACGATGATGACGACGATGATGATGATGAGGATTGATGCTGATTGATTGATGAGGACGATAATGATTATAACCAATTGTGATTTAATTATACACAGAGAACCCAAAGAAGCAATGATTATAAAGTTACGATTTTATTGCTTGAATAAGATAAATGTAAATCCAGAACAATGAACGGTCATTAGAAACTTTTTGGTACAATTTTTGTGCGGCTTGCATCAAATGGTTGGGGAACTTTTTTCCAACTCCAAATCATTTGTTTTCGCCCCTCCCTCAATTAGTTTGTGCCCCACCTTTACAGAGCCAATAGAGTTATAATTTCACCTGTCCGGAAGGATGTTGTTAGGTAAATTCGAAATTAACGATCTTTTTAAAGTTTTTGGGGTTTTGATTTATGTTCGGGCTGTGCCCGCGGTTTTACTCGCTTTACTCATATGCTACGGTACCGTACATATTTTCTGAATAGAAAAATAAATCTATGAGCTATTGTAGACTATAATCTTTCGCTTTATTTATTTTATCCAGATCTGTTGAATGGTTCTAGCGTGATTGAGTTAAAGATAGATAAATAAGGAATGTATATGTTAATTTTATACTTTTCTGTTCCTGTATGCTATTGTGTGATTTTATTATGTGAATGGTTTTTAACCTTTCTTTGGATTACCTTATAGCCCAAATGACGTAATGGATTATGATATACCATTAGAATCATAATGGTTTGCAGAGTACATCGGCTATATCATTTTAAAACTGGCGCCAATAGAGATAAAACGGGAGGAAGGAAATACTTTTTAATATCACGATAATGAAACACATATAATTATTATTATTTAAGCAAAATACCATCAGCTTAAGTTCATTATTTTTATATTTAAGCAGTCTTTTGTTTGTTTTGGCTTTTTTGTTTTAATATTTGAAAAATGTTGCTTGTTTACCTAAAGGTGTCTAATTTCTGTGTACATAATTATTTAAAATAGGTGTAAAATGAAAGTAAAAAGTATAAACAATTGGATTCAGAACAATGATACATTATGATTTTTAAATATTTGTTCAGTTACAAAATAAATTAAATACTAGCCAATTGCCCAGCACATTGCCCAAATTCACTATTCTTTTAATTACTGGCAGATAATTAATTATTATTTATCATTTATTTGTTTGGTTTCTTCATAATCAGTATCTCTGGAATATTCTGTATCTTTTGTTATACTTATATGTATTATTTAATATGGTTACATAAACGAAATCACGGTTATCGTGTGCATAAAATATTGACAAATTTCTTTCAAAACATGAAAATATAATAATACGATATCAAACAAACGGTCAGAGGATAACGCAAGATATTCATTTAAAAAAAAACGACTCTGTTCTTCTCACGAAAATATTTGTAACAGACAGACTTTCCTGTCTTATCTATGAATTTTGTATTCGAATCGGTAAGATTGACACTTATGTCCAACGGTATAAGATGATGTGATGGTTTTGTTGATTTTTTTCCCTAAATATCTTTTTTTTTTCTTCTATAAGAGCCTTCTACTGTCAGTATCATACGAAACCAAAAAGTATCAGCGAAGTCAGTCCAGCCGTTGACCAAGACCAAGGGAAATAGCGATTCATTTCACAAACGTCTTTGAATCTATTAGCAAAAGGATTTTTACCATATTTGCTTGATTTTATTTTTATTACAAATCACGTCTCCACTCGAAATAAAAGAGATTTATCAGCTTTCATTTTCACGCCCTAAGTGATCCGGCGTCACTATTAAATTCTTTAGGACCTTGTCAAATAAATGTCAAATGCCCCTTAAAGTTTTTATGAGCGTTTTAAATATATTGCCGCTTTTATAAACTACCGTCTGAAATTCTGTTGTATACTCGTGTTAGGTATTCTGATTAGTGATAATCGTGATCATGATGGTGTGAATTTCAGGTTTAAAAACTTACAATTAGACTCTCGAGTCTTTTCATCTATTTTTTCCGTGTTATGTGTGTTCTTTATATCTCTTCGCGGGGCATGAATTTCTATAGCGATAGCTAAGAAAGGTCTCTGAAGCATTCTTCAATAAGGGGTTCTAATTATTAAAAAGTAAAATAACGGAAGCTTTATAATTACAGGATAAACAATATGGCATAAGAAAATTTAGATTTGAAGGCATTGGCACTGGTATTTTTCAGTCACGAGTCACGAGGCGTTTATAAACCTTACCATATTATTAATACCTAATGTAGCAAGTGTGCATAAGTAGGAACGCTTCGGGAGAGGGGGACGGGCATGTGATCCCTCGCCTGAGGAGAATGAAACGTTTTAAGGCCATCCCTTACATCCTAAAGACCAGAAAAAAGCTGCGCCTTTATAAGCGACACGGCTGTTGTAACTGATGCAACATTGTTATAAGTCTTCTTTCATTATTTCAATAAATGTCCAGTGACCATTCTAAAACAGGCATTGCATCCATTCCATTGTAAAATAAAAAGAAACATCAATTAATTATGTAAAGAACTCACCATCCTGTTTCACGGTATTCCCGAGGGGAAGGCAGGAGGCCAGCCAGACGAACAAGACCCATCTCAGCATGAGCCCGGCGTTGCGTGCGCGGCGCAGCTCTGGCTGGTTGTGGAAGTGGCGAGCGGTAGGCCTGTGCCTCGCCATAACGCACGCCTCACTATCATTAGTTACTCAATATCACAGATAACGATGGTTACTTAGTTAGTTAGTAACATTTTTCACTAAATGTCTTTTGGAAATCTGTAAAGGCAGTTAATATGCTAATCAGTCTCATTCAAATTGGCTGCGCTTGGGTACTATGGCGGAGCTTTCTTTGCTATAAAAAGTCTATAGACAAATCACTTTAAAATAAAATAAACTTAAAATATAAGGTTGCAATATTCCACATTTTTCATTAGTTTTGTGGCAATATCTACCTATGTCAAATTATATAGTTAAGTTATCGATATTAAATCGCGTAATAATTGCTGCAAGACAGTGTTGCCTGGTGATATTGCTGTTATAGATTAATGTAGCTAGATTGCATTTAATGTTGAGGCGATATTGCAATGTTGCTGCAATATCGCCTACAAAGCAACAGAGCCAACATTGTTAAGTCGTTAGCAAGATTGCCAGCAAAATAAATAGCAAGGTAGCAAGTAAATATTATATCGAGATTTAGAATCCGAATACGGTAAATTTTTAGACAACACTAAATTAATTTAAAACAACGCTTGCTTTCATATTTATAAAGGTAAGTAATAAATAACTTAGCCTGTTACGAAACAAAACGGTATAAATCTACAAGAACCACAATGCAAACGAATAAATATTCTATTTCAATTCTCAACCGTTTAAAAATGGGTCCCGAACCCATTTTTATCAAAGGGACGTGCTCCATGATGTGACCCTAATAAATCAAAACCAAAATAGATCGATATTCCCGTTTAGTGAGGAACTTTTCAATCCCTAGGGATAAGGGCTTGTGTATTAATGAAATTAGGTAATTGTATAATCGAAATTATCTGCATTCGACTATTAACTTCATTAAGCCTTATGTTTTTAATGTTCAATTTGGGTCTCACATTTTTAAACATTTTTTTTATAATAAAGGAATAGAAAACGAGACCATTTAGACTTGGACTACGTAGTTCACTTGCTGTAAGTCTGACTGCAAACTGACATGATTCTAATGATATGTCATATGTCACAATCTGTCACGGCTTTTGGGCTGTAGCGCGTTGCAAAGCAATGGACATGTATACATACATACGCTTGAAAAACATTTCCCTCCTTCTGACGCAGTCGGGTAAGAAATGAATATTAGTTAGTCAAATTATTCAATAAAGTAAATTCAAATTTAATTTTTCGTCAATGTCGGCGAAAACTGAACACGGCTCGTGAAACTAAGCATCATCACGTCCGATCAGAGCTAAATTTGACCTAACAAGTCTAGATCGTAAATGATACTGGATATTTCGGCGAGCAGAACATTTAGCTCTGGATTTATGTACACCGAAGAAATTTATTAATCAATTATTAATTTATTTTTGGCTAATAAATTAAGTGAATGAAGTTGTGTGTGAATGAAGGAGATATACCGAGGCATTCCAACATATATAGTTCCCATAGATAGCAATCAGACTGAAGTAGCAAACGAGCATGTAGTCCACCTGATGGAAAGTGGTCACTGCCGCCCATGAACACCTGTAAGCAAGTTCATACAGAACAGGTGTTATATCTGAAGTCGATTACAGATGCGTTGCTACTCTGACTACTACTGAGGACAAGGATGTTCGCATCATATACAAGTGAGCCAGCAACTACACCCTCTCAAAATGCAAGAACTGCATCACGCTAGAAATAGGTGTGGTGGTACCTCCCCGGTCGTTCAACACTGGTTCTACCACCTGTTAAAATATAACTGTTAATTTCAGGTAAATCTGATTTTATTTTGAGTTAAACACAGAGAACAAAAAAACACAAAAAATATTCCGCGAAAGTGCACGCAGGCGGTATAACGCGTGAAAGCCGTTATACCTAAACGAAAAAATTTTCATTGGCATTTATCTTAAATCCTCATTTCCCGTGTCGCGGAACACAATTGTATTTCAGAAAAACGTAACAAAACACGAGCCTTATACAAGTGCTCTTGATCGTTTAAAACTCCCCCTTGCGTGCCAATATGATTATCTCCAGATAAGAGCTATATCATTATTCCAGGCTTTGTCTAGTACATACATAATATCCATACTTTATTTGTCTATAACGTCAATCGTATTATTCGATGACTTGAACTGCCGACTTAAATTCATCATAAAAGTTAACTCAGGCCGAAAGAAGAAAATAATAATTGCACTTTATTTTGAAATTTCAGTTATTATTTTCTTCCGCGGTTTCAGCGATGCTACTACATAAGAAAAAAAAACAAAAAAAACATAGAATGATGTTATATAGCCTATAGTCTTCCTCGATGAATGGACTATTAAACAAAAATATATTTTCAATTACAAACAGTAGTTCCCGAGATTAGCGCGTTTTGCCAAATAAACTCTTCAACTTTATTATATTAAACAAATATTGTAAATGCAATAGATGTACTTTAATTGCTAAAAGGCAGTGGCAATTCTAATCGCAATCCAAGTTAGCACGCCGAGGTATGCTCTACGTACTGTATGTTCTATCGGCTGCATTATGCAGTTGTAGGGAGTTTTGAGAGACTGGACCAGTATAAATCGACTGGATTATTATTTACCCTACCAAAATGCCATTCCGTTTTTGAAAAAACTTCTCTAAAATCGTTGTGTTCTGAAACTTGACGAAGCGAAAATGAGTCAAGATTTTTGTGGTCAAATGGTAGCGGTTGCGTTGCTAAGCAACCTCATACTCCGAAAATAGATGTCCTTAGAAGATTAAAAATAGATTGGATCAGAAATAGATTTTCTTACGAACTTATCATTATTTATATAAACGTATAATGTATGTTTTGTCGTCATGCCTGTTTTATACTTCATCATAAATATGTAAAGGTTCAGATAAGTGGCCTTGACTAGGGCTCGTTTACAATGAGTTCCCTCGCGTATCGATTATATGATTATCTCATGCCGAAGGTCGATGGAAAAGATAAACGTTTTTCTTGCTTATGAATAACGGTATTCGATATGTAAATATAGTAGACAAGGAAATGTAGAATTTCGGTCTCATACGCAACCTCGAAGTCTAGGGCATCCAGTTTTGTAGTTGTATAGTTCTAATATTTTGCCAGGTGGTAGAACGAATGTAGATCGTCCGGGGAAGTACCACCACCACACCTGTTTCTAGCGTGAAGCAGTTCTTTCGTTTCGGTGGAAGGGTGTGGTTGCCGGCTCACTTTTATATGATTCAACCATCTCAGTCCTCGGGAGTAGTAACGCATCTGTGGTCGACTTCATGTAGAATCCCTGTTCTATATGAAGTTGATTACAAATGTCCATGTGCGGCAACATCAACAACTTTGTTTACTATCGTGACAATATGAGTATCAAATGAAAGTTAGTAAGTAGACGATTCCAAAATATACCAAAATTATGAACTTTTTTGTTACTATTTTAACGAAAGCTCATAAAAAGTTTTAACTTAAATTACCGACTGTTCCAAAAGAATAAACTGAAAGTAAAGGTAATCAATCGTTTTTAAGTAGGCAGATTTTTGTTTTAGTACTTTTAATAATTTTTCTTGTTTCCAGTTTTAACTTCTAAGGGTCTGAAATGGCCAATTGTTGATTAATTAAGTGTAAAATAACAAAAATACACAGTACAAAGGGCTACAACAAAATGAAATTTATTCCAGCAGCCCTGAGATCGGAGTAGGTATATGAGAAGCAAATCTAGCGTGCATAAAATATAATTTTACCAGCTAATGATAAAATATAATTTAGCTTTTTGTTTAAAATATGTAAGTAACTGACGTATAAGCAGTCCACTTGATAGTAAGGGGCCACTGTCTCCCACCGACATTTGTATTCAACTCAAAATAAGAGTCTTCTCTGAGATTAGCAGAGATGCGTTGCTACCCCTGAGGACTAAGTTGGAATGCCTAAGATATGTATGTCTACCTTACTACCTTCAGACCAGCAAACGCAACGCATAACACTGGTGGTCAAGTTTTTTTTTGTCCTCAAGTTAGATGTTACCGTTTTTTTTCTCCGAGTCTACGCTTCCTCTAAGGTGGCAGCCCTATGTAGCGCTGATGCTGTCGGTTTCGAACCCCAAACACTTCTATATTTAAATGAATGCAGTAAAACCTAATGTAAAAAAATCTTATTTAATTCCTTATAAACCAGTAATTTAGAAATACAAGTACAAAGAAAGCACTCGATTAATGCGCTGTTCGAGACAATAACGAAGTGAGCGTAATAATTCACGACCTATACCTTATTCGGTGTAATTAGCACGGCAATATAGCCCTTAAGTTCTTACCATAAGGGCCGTAGTCGTAAATCGAATCACAGGTGTCCTTTTGTCACGCGATGGCTTATTGGGCGAATAAAAATAACATTATTAGCCATGAACCGTTCAAAGTTATGGCGGTAGCACTCAATCATGGGACAGTCATATTTTGCGGTAAACAGAAAGTTAAGGACATATTAATTTTAATCCATATTTATTATCCATCCATCAAATCCGTCCCTTTTAAGGTTCACTAAGGACATTGGTCTCCTAAAGAAGTTAGATAAATCACCGTGGCTGCGTACTGGCTGGACAGTAGGTACCTATTGTTGCAGAAATACGCTGTTGCCTATTTCCTGGCATTTGTCCTTAAGTCGTCTTCTACGAACCTTCTATGCCAAAAGAAGAAAGGTGTGATGTTTTTTAAAACCGACACCACACGGCACGTATTATTAAAATTCTTCAACTTCCAATTTATTTCTAGCTTAAGATATTTTACAAACACCCTTTATTTTTTATTTTAGAACCACCTTGTTGTTCTAAAATCTTATCTTTTAACATGAAATCAACCACATGCCCACAAAATTTAATATAATTTTTGTAGTTACTTCTATTTCAGAACTTTTAAGTAACTGTGTAAAGTGACTTCTAGAACGCTATTTTTTTCCATAAAAGTATCACTTATAATATAAACTTATGCTAGAGCAAGTGGGGTTGAAGCTATTTCGGACCACACGTTTTTATCGTTCAGCTAATTATTTATTTTATAGCACGCTTTTTGCACAGCCTTTGTTTAATGATCTGGATAAACTTTTTATAATGTTCCCCATTAGCTGAGTCTAAAAGCAGTTCAACGAATTTGAAAAGAGTTTCACTAACATATAGCTTAAGTTATAGGGAACTAGCGGTGCCCTGCGGTTTCACCTCCTAATATCTAAGAAAATATAAACAAACCCACAAAGCGTGATTTTATATAGACTTCCTCAATAATTTGGCTACTCGACACAAAAATATTTTTCAAGTAGTTTTTCAGTAGTTCCTGAGATTAGCGCGTTCAAACAAACAAATGAAGTCTTATATTTATCTATACCTTAAATAAAACTGTAGAAGAGTCGAATTCTGTACGTTGAATAAAAACTAAAAAAAGAAACCTCTAGGGTCTTCTTACAGGAATACAAGCCAAAAAAAAAACATTTTGATATTCTTGTATTGCAATAAAATAATAATAGTACATAATATTAAAAAGAGTAAGTATGTGTGTTTTTTAGTTCTTCACGAAAAAAACTACCGGTCGTATTTGGTTTAAATTTGGCACACAGATAGTTCATGACCTAGATTAAAATCTAGGATACTTATTACTGTCATAGACATGCCGGAAGCGGACGGAGCCGCAGAAATTACCTAGTTATTCATAAGTGAAGTAGTTAACAAAAAAATTTAAATTTTGTTCAGTATTTATAAGTGGTCGAAATAATGAATTTAA
>DWNE01006925.1:0-12666 GCA_018249875.1 Cecropterus toxeus
GGCCAGACAGAAATTTGAATGATGAGTTTAGATTTCTGTTCTGGGTCTGGGTGTTTGTGTATTCGACTTTGTGTGTCCATGGCACCCACTACAGGAGAAACTCCTAGTGTAGTTCTATGAGTGTAGAAAGCGTGTTTTAAAGCGTGCGTGTTTTTTTCCCGTCGTTTCACCCGCTTGGGTAACATTTATATACAACGATAAGAAATATTCAGTGTCAATCCATGCCACAAACTATTAGTAATCCAAATTTAATCCTATTCCAATCAGTAAATTGCGTGAACAAGTAATAAATATTCATCCATCCTTACAATCTTTCGCCTTTATAAATTTAATAAAACTCGGTATTATTTTTATACATAGATTCTTTTTATCCGACTGTGTCAGAAAGGTACTGTTTTTCGACCCTATGTATGTATGTACGCTACAGCCCAAACGGCTTGACGGATTGTGTCGTATGACATATCATTAGAATAGTCTCAGTTTGCAGAGTGACATAGGTTATGTAATTTTAAGAAATAAATTTGCCAAGTGCGAGTCGGACGCGCAGGCGAAGGGTTCCGTAGCATTATCATTCACAAATATTGAAGAGAAAATATAACTCTTTTGTAAAAATAAATTAAGTTGAACAGTCTTCCAACTACCAACGTAAGTTTGTTTTTCGTAGAGTTTGTATGAATTACAAAGATATGTTATTCGGTTTTTGAAAAAGTACTGTTTCTCAAAAACTGTCGATATCTTGTTCAAACCAATTTTCGTTGAAAGTTTTCCTGAAGATCTACAAAATATGTTTTTAACGATTTTGAAACCCAAAAATGATTTTAGAAACCTCAATGAAAGTTTTAAATACCTTTCAAGGCCAAAGTTAACAGAATACACTTATCTACCATGTTTCAACTCTGTAGTCTTAATAGTATCCGAACAAACTGGCTGTGACATATGGACAGACGGACAGACGGATAGACGGACGGACATAAAGACATGACGAATCTATAAGGGTTCCGATTTTTGCCATTTGGCTACGGAACTCTAAAAAGGAGGAGAAGGGACGATTTTTTTTACTATTACGACAATATGGGTATCCATTGAAAGTTAGAAATTGACCAATCCAAAAATATATATTGTAATACTTGTACTTTACTATTTTGAAAAAACGTTAAATTAAATATACATCATTATGAACAAAAAAATCGTTTTAAGCCGTCGGATTTTAGTTTTAATGTTTTTAACGATGTTACTAATTATATTATAATATTACATGCAACTTTCATTCTAAACTATAAACATAACTTTACCAACGATACTGGAAACTAGCAAGGTATTATTTTTAAGAAAAACATTATATTTTCCAAACTTCGGCACCCACAACAATACGTGATTTCAATCATAACGGGACCCAACAAACCAGTCGCCGATTGTCTAAACGCCATCAATAGATACGAGGCGACTGAGGAGCTATTGTGTCCGCTCCTACATTTGCCCATGAATACCCTATACAAGAACCCAGACGCAACAAAGTTTTACCTAACACCTCGCAAACACACGCGATTTCACTTCATATTCAATTAGAATAAGGACGAATACTGCGCGCGTTTATTCTGTTTTCGTGATACACTTAGGAATACCGTACTTCGGGTTGTATCAGGATCCCACAGTAGAATTGACTGCAAAATGTCCGTGCGTTACCGATACTAACTGCAGACAATGGAACCTTCGGAATAGAAGCCAACGACCGACTGTAAGCAATAATTTGGAATAATTTGTTATTTTTCTAGCAAATAGGACATCTGAGTTTCTTCCTGTTTTGTAGAGATATCCTTACAAGAATATAAAGAATAATGTATGTTTAGACTTCATTGTAAATTAATTCTTAGTATGTGAATCAAAATGCAACGTATTTTTAAATGATTGAACTAGTTTAATGTCTACCTGATGGAAATTAATAACTACTACCAATAGACATTTGTAATCAACATTGTATAGAGCAGGGTTTCTACCTGAAACCGAAACTGATGCGTTGAAACTTCTTAGGACTAAGGTAGTTGCGTCGTATGTAAGTCAGTAGTCATCCACACCCTGCCATCGAAAGTACCAAACCGAAAATAAAAGACCACTAGAAATAGCTGTAATATTTTTACTCGACTGCGTCAGAATGAGGGTGGTTTTTGAGCGTATGTAGGTATGTATATTTGTTTGTACGTACGTCCATTTCTTTGGCATTTGCTACGGACCAAATGACTTGACGGATTATGACGTATAATATATCATTAGAATCGTCTAAGTTTGCAAACTGACATAGACTGCATATTTTTTAAAAGTTTTTCCTAGAAATAGGGGAAAAAGAGGAGGGAAGGTCCGCTAATATATATTTTTAGAACGGCCTATTTACTAGCTTTCATTTGATACACGTATTGCCGTGATGATAAAAAAAATCGTCGCCCCCCCCCTTTTTACCTATTTGCAGGTACCATTTTTTAAATTATATAGCCTATGACACTTTGCAAACTTAGACGATTCTAATGATATATCATATGTCACAATCCGTCAAGCCGCTTAGGCTGTACCGCGTGCCAAAGAAATGGACATACAAACAAACATACATACGCTCGAAAAAACATTACCTTCCTGACACAGTCGGTTAACAAAAATGAAACGTGAAGTTTAATTTGTTCCACAAAATGATACATATTTATTCAACAGTGATAAGTATTTATTTTAAACTGTTTAGACAAAGAAATTAAAACCAACAAACCTTTTCACTCAATGAAACAATGTAAATGATTAATATTTATTTAGGCAATAAACATTTGACGGTTGTGCTTAAAATGTGGTCGGAATTAATGAGTTTATTTAGTACCCCCCACTCGTGTTTTGGTTTTGTGTTTATGTAGGAAACGAGCATGCAGTCGCCTCTTAGTAAGTTGATAACACCACTCATTACCTGTAATTTTAGATAACACTACGGGTACCCTGGTGTTATTTATCTAAGTACCACATTTCAAGGTGGTAGACCTAGTAGTTCGACCGTTGAAATACCACCGACACACCTATTTCTAGCGTGAAGCAGTTCGTGCGTTTCGGAGGAGTGTGGTTGCCAGCTCACTTGTATATGAGACGACCATCTTAGTCCTCGGAAGTAGCAACACATCTTTGATCAACTTCAGATAGAACCCCTGTTCTATGTGAAGTTGCTTACAGGTGGTCACCTGTAAAGGCATTGACCACTTACCATGCTCGTTTGCTACTTCAGTCTGATAAAAAAGGGTTCTCTACCATTTGTTTCAGTTACGTTATTTTAACATGAAAGAATGCGAAAGTAGGTACATTTTTATTAAATAAGTAAATATATTTATATTCTTCTACGTCCGTGTTTGCTCCGTCGATATTGCTGTAATAAACTTGAGATATGACAAATATTATTGAGCGAAGCCGAGCACCCAATATCAGCCTGTTTGTATTGAATCTCCTTTGATTTGTATTAGGCTTAGGAATATTAAAATTTGTTGTTATAAGCCCTGATATTGTAATATTGGAAACTGTAGTGGGTTTATATAAAATTTTGTAAGCTCAGTGAAACTATTTTATTAAAATTAGAACGTAGGAAAGTTCGATTATAATTTGTACTTTTATTAGATAGAACCAGTGTATGTAGTTCGACAGAAGAGGTGACCACACCTATTTTTAGCGTGAAGCAGTTCTTGCGTTTCTTTAGAAGGGTGTGGTTGTTGGCTCACTTTTATATGAGGCGAACATCTTAGTCCTCGGGACTAGCATCGCATCTGTGATAAATTTCAGGTAAAACTCGTTTTATATATAAAGTTGCTTACAGATGTCCATGGACGACAGTGACTTACCATTAGTCGTAGTTGTCGTCGTCGAAATTCTCCCATGTTATAGGATAATTTTAAAACGCAGCTCTTAATAATTATTGTCAATGTGAACCTCACCGTAACGAATTAATGTTATTTGTGCTTAGTTACATATCAATGATTGATTAGAGACTACTAATGGCGGCAGAGATTTCCGTCAAATCGCCTGCATGCTCGTTACCTAACTCAAATATATATAAATAAATATATATAAATATAAATCATGGAAATATGAAACATGAAATATCTATTGTGATTTTATAATGATTCTTCTTATTAACTGTTTTTTTTAAATTAGCACTAAAACCAATAAGGGGGGTTTATTTATTTCTTGTCTTTCTATTCACACGCGTATTTTTAAAAAACGCTTTTAAGACATTTTTCAATTTTTTTTGAGTTAAGTAAAATGAAAATCTAACAACAGTGCTACTAGGCGGATATAAGATTTTCAGCTTTATCCGAGTATAAAATAAGTCAAAACACGTAATACATTTTTCCTTAATACTTTATGCACATAAGAATGCAGTAACGAAACTGCCGACCTCGCTAAGTACTAAGTCACATTACTTATGTCGGTGCGCAACTTGAATCATGATCCTCGTTCGACCACTAGCCAGCAGCGAGAAGCGATAAAATAGTTTACATATAATAAAAACAGTAACAATGTTTGACGATCCTTGTGGAGTAGGGTCACCACACAGGTCTGACACATAATGGGTTGCGAGTTCGATCCCCAGCCAGATAGATATCTGAATTTACATTCTTGTTCTGGTTCTAAGTATTAGTGCTTCGTCTATATGCGTCTCTATAATACCCACGACATAGGAAACAATCCTGTTATGAGGCTACGAGTGCAGAGAGTATACAACTAGTAAATACAATACTTAAATAAATTTTATTAACGTACGTCATACTAGTATTATTCTTCAGAAAAAAACCCTGTATCACAAAAACTTATTTAGAGTTGTTGTGATTTGGAACTCGATTAAATGAAAATGCGTTATAAAAGCAATTGTCGGCATTCCACGTAGATGGCGCTATATCTCTTTCTGAATCACGCTAACGATTTCACTCCGTAGCTTGTGTATATAAGATAAGATATCAAATTTTCTATACGCGAAAGAAGGTGTCAGAATATAAACTACGGTGATAACTCAATTTAAGAAGCGTGAGTGTTATATTATTACTCTTCTTATATTATCTATTGTCTCACGTAGGCTACTTTTCAGAAGTTTCATTTCTGCCGTGTGTGAATAGCAAACCTACACACTCTTATTGTATTACTTACTTCAGGCATAATTAACGTTCACCATCGCTTACCTCTTGATCGCTAGCAATCAGGCCAAGTGTTTACCGACGAACATTAACCTAATTTAAGTTATTCTCAGTGTAACCTATTGCCTTTGTCGATTTATCGCCCCACTTATAGGTGCTGCCAACAATTCATGATAGTTTTTATTAGGGACACTTGAATAATGTGCTTGGCTAGTGGTTTTAGTAATTAATTTGAATTTCCAATTTTTGTTTGTTATTTAAAAGATTATAGTATACGTGAGCAGACTCAAATGATGCACCGTGAGCAAAAACTATTAGATTAACTAAAATTGACGTGTTTTTTTTTTAGAGCGCCACCTGGTGATAAGTTACTTACTTACTGGTTACTGCCGCCCACGGACATCTGTAAGCAACTTCATACACGAAGGTGGTTAGATCTGAAGTTACGCATCTTAAATTACACATGACTTGCTCCCAGGACTAAAATGGTGGCCTCATAAGATAGTGAACCGGTGTGTACTTGCCGGTCTATCAAAACGCAAGAACTGCTCCCCGCTAGAAATAGTTATGGTACCTACCTTTAAAATAAATATGAACAATGCCACCACAGACAAACCACGAAACTCTACTTTAAATCAAAAACAGTGAATAAAACACCCAAATAATCATCACAAAGCAACAAACGCCGCGGGCTATCATTAGTATCACGTACGCAGCACTCCAATTAAAACGCATCTTATGTGAACCATGAAAACACCATCAAGATCGCTATATCACGTTTTATATAGGATACAATGTAATATGGATAAGTAGGTTGCTGTACCGGCAAAGGTTAAGCGATTAACCGATTTACGCGACTGCGTCAGAAAGAAGGTACTGATTTTTGAATGTGTGACGTATACACTTCACAATACCTTATTATTCTATTTTAATATATTTCATTATTGTAGTGTTTTTTTACATGTCAAGTAGTCGGGTTTTTGTTTTTATAATCATTTCACTGGATATATGGTAAAGTTAGAGCAGTGATGCTACTAGGCCTGAATTATTTCTTAGGGGCCTCATATGTTACAACCCCACAAAAATTATTTTTACAAGCCTCTGAGGCACACATCCAAGGCTTTGTCAAATTTCTAACTTTATTATAATGTTAATAAATAATAACAATCACGAAGATAATAATTCGTTTGATGCGGCAAATTTTACACTGTTTGACAAAACAAATATTATGCGAGACGAATTAGTTTGTTGGCGAGACAAATCTTGTATGTTAGGAGGTACAAAGTTTGTGCTATGCTTAACGGGACAAATTTTGTACTATGTTTGACGGGACAACTTTTGTGCTATGTTTAGCGGGAGCAAATTTTGCACTTGAACTAAGTTCACGGTACGGTTTTGTAATATTACCTATATTACAAAACTGTACCGTTAACTTAGTTAATATAGGTACTACATGAGAAAAAATATTTGGATGACGAGATAAATCTTGTGCTATGTTTGTCGGGACAAATTTTGCACTATGTTATGAGAAACTAATTACTTAGCTGGCGAGACAAATCTTTCGCTATGTGTGGCGAAACAAAAATTGAACTAAGTTTAACAGGACAATTTTGTACTACTCTGTATGAGAGAAATTCCTTAGTTGGCGAAGCAAATTTTGTACCTTGTTTAACCAAACAAATTTAATATGCTTCATGGCACAAAATTTGTATGATTTTTAATAAAACAAATCTTAAATATATATGTCGACATTGTGTACCTAATGACTGAACAATTTTTATTTGCAGAATATTTGATCGCTTTTATATGTGTCGCTTTTGTTCGGTGTTCGTTTCAAATGGGACATATCCCTAAATACCTAAAGATACTTTGAATCCCTTTTCAAGTGGGAAATAGGTGAAACGTAGTGCGTAAAGGACTATTTGACCTCAAGAGTGCCTTTGTTGCAGTTTGAAGTGGCAATTAGATACGTTTGTCTACGAGAAACTTGTGTACTTTGTTTTTATACAACAAGTTCAAGCGTTACAATGCTAATTTTATCATTAACTACAAGTAATCCTTTATTTATCAAACGAGCATGCAGTCCACCAGATGGTAAGTTACTACTGTCCACGGTTTCAGTAAGCAACTTCATATAGAACAGAGGTTTTATTTGAACTCGATTATAGTTGTTATTCCCGAGGACTGAGATGGTCGCCTCATATATCAGAGAGCCAGCAACCATACACTTCCACCGAAACACAAGAAGTGAGTGAACGCTAGAAATAGGTGAGGCGGTGGTACCACCCTGGTCGAACTATTCTGGCATTATTTTCTTGCCACAGTAACTTATACCTCGTTGCGACAGGTGGAGGATAAAATATTTACAGACAAATCTGATACTTACTTAGACTACGAAATTTGATATAATATGTATGATTCCCTTATATTTGCTTAGGCATTTCATTAATCAAATTTTCAAAGATTTAAGAAAGCACTTTTTTCTTTTTTTGGCCTGCCTAAATGCGACTTATTCTTAATCTCTCTTCTCATTTTTTATTTAAGAGAATCCACCTTTCTTTTCTAGTTTTTACATAAGTATATTAACTATCCATAAATTAAAAAGTAATGTGGCGCAACACAAAATTATTCGAGAAAAAGTGTAATAATATTGTAATTGTAATAAAACATACAAAGATGTTCGATACTACGTGAATCCGTATTATGCAAATACTGAGTATATTATGAATTTCACAATGGTTTCTCTAGAACCATGAAAATAATATATAAACGCTTGAAATCTGTACAGCCATAAGGCGCCCAACAAATTTTACAAACCATTTAAGAAGGATGCATGTTACACCATAATGTAACATTGCGTTAAATTAGAAGTGGAGTGAAAATAAAAAGTCAATTCTGATTTATTTCATGTAAATAATTTCGCTAAAATCGTAACTTAGTTTTGTAAAAAAAAACTAGAATAAGTTTGCTCCCAAAGAGCATGATATTTTGTTTGGAACCAACTTTATCGCAATCATAACATTTATTCAGTTGTCATTACAAATTAATACAGGTATTTATAATACTTTGTAAAACTGCTTATATCATCTGCTTATAAAGTGATTCAAAATTAATGACAATTGCCGTCTCACTTATACATGAGGCCACCTTAGTCCTCTGGAGTGGCAACGCATATGTAATCGACTTCAGATAGAATCCCTGTTCTATATGACTTTGCTTACAGATGTCCATGGACGGCAGTAACCGCTGAATGTTCGAAATTTTATACACGATTATTTTTTAAAATATATAGAAAATGTCCTATACTTTTTATAGAAGAGGAACTTATTTAAAAACGGTATGATTTGAAATGCACTTGTCGGCGCTGCAACTAGAAGGCGCTATGCCCCTTCCATAATCACACTAATGATTTTGTACATCAAGTTAACATTTAACGCATTTAACGCTCATTTAACACATTTAACGCTCATTGCATGCATTCTTAAATAAGATTCAATATATTTGTAAAGTTTATTCTATATGGCATATAAACGTTTTAAAATTAATATTCATTATATTTGTTTCTTTCAAGTTCGTTACGGTGTAAATGGTGACCTTCAAAAGCTCTTCTAACTTAGTTTCCACTACATTAATCAACGAATTCTTAATCTTAATTTGTAAGCTTTAAGGGATAAAGTTGTTTGAATGGTTAAGAACGCTACGTTCCAATTTTGGGATTCAGTCTAAAATAGCGTGACTTCAGTTTATATTGTAGTATTAAAGCAAATAATTCTGATAGAAAAAATATTTTTTAATTCATTATTTGGGTTCATTGAACAAGTCGTGGCAGAACGGTTACCATGCCGGTGTAAAGCAACAGTGGATTCTAGGTTCGATCCCTGGCCAGATAGACATCTGTATAATGAATGTACATGTCCGTTCTGGGTCTGGGTGTTTGTGTATTCGTCGTTCTGTGTGTCCATGGCACCCAAGATACAGGAGAAAATCCTAGTGTGGGACTATGTGTAGAAAGCGTTCCTAGCTGTGTGGTAAAGGACATACTTAGACGTTGCGTGCCAGCTTACTCCAAAGAGGTAGAAACGAATCTTTGGTCGACTTTAGTCAAGACTACTTCTATCTGGGTTTGATAAAAGGTATACATGGACGGTAGTTGACACTCACCATTAGATGGACTGGACGGATAAAAAAAATAAGTAATCTCATCTAGTTTTTCATATTTTGGTCAGAAAAACTTATTATGTTCATATCATCAGAGTGACTAAAAGTCATTGTTCCACTGCCTTGGGGCCTTATTGTATTTTAAAAGACGTCATTCATTGCCGTCCAATCCAGAAGTGT
The DNA here is from genome assembly GCA_018249875.1 of Cecropterus toxeus. Lineage (NCBI taxonomy): Eukaryota > Metazoa > Arthropoda > Insecta > Lepidoptera > Hesperiidae > Cecropterus > Cecropterus toxeus. Next base: position 9,480 of record DWNE01006925.1, read on the forward strand.
ATGCAAAAGTTCAGCTCATTGGCATTGCAAGGTGGAACGAATATAGTAAGAGGGTAAACCAACGTAAAGCATTTCTTGCGTTTCGGTGGAATGGTGTGGTTGCCAGTTTCTTTTATATCAGGCGAATATCTTAGGTTTCGCGAGCAGCAACGCATCTGTGATTAACTTCAGATAGAACCCCTGTTCTGTATGAAGTTGCTTACAGATGAGCGGCAGTGGCCACTTACGTGGTAGTCTACCATTTCAATCTTATGGAAAAAACTGGTTCAGAATTCAGTTTTTTGACTCTCACGTACAAACAATGTAACAAGACAAGTTAAATAAAAACTTGTAATAATAGATATAAAATATAAAAGATTGTACCAAGTCCATTTCGCTGTAATCTTCCCGATCCGCCATCGGCCGGCACGCTTCAGTAATCAGAGTTTTAATTAACCGCGAACTGAGTTTGAGTACAGTTCGAAATAATGGACAGGAAAAATTTTAATATCTCAGCGAAGAGGGAAAACTTCCTTGTCTGTTTTATTTAACACTAGCTTGACTTGGAACGTTTTTGTGTAATAATATAATTTTTACTAGCAATAGACGTATTTAAGGGCAAGATTTTTGGGATCGGAACTCACAGGAAACTTAAAAAATTTTAATAATAGAGCTATTTTTATCCGACTTCCCAAAGAAAGAGAGGTCTATCTATCGTCACGTATATATATACATATACATTTTTTTTATGTATGTTCGGGCATAACTCCCCGATGCCGCTACCGACCGTCACGATTCGACCGTCATTGTATGCGGTCAGTTTCACAGGGGGTCCCATTTTATGGAAATCGATAAATTTTCAGCAGTTTTTCCGGAAAATTGGAAAAACCCGATTTCTTATAATCTTGAATAACTCGGGTGTTCCTGGACCGATTTCAATTTTTTTTCTTTCATTTGGTGGGAAATTTCATCACGGAACTTTTTGGTGATCGGTGTTAAAACTTCGATGTTGCTATGATAATAATTATAGAAGCTAATGAATATTTTTTTTGCCGACAACCACTTTTGGACTTCCCTTCCCAAAGGATAGCTTCCCACGAAACTCAGCAGATTCATGATAAATATTACGCTGTCTTTAGATTTTGGGGGTCAATCTTAGGTCTTCTCATCTCTGGAAATTTTGCTGCCCTTTTATCCCCTCCAGTAAGTTTAGGAATCCCCCCCCCTCCCGGTTAAAAGCCACGTGGACTGCAAACGAAATATTACTATGCGTCTATCAAACTGAACTGAAGCGAGCTGAACATCAAATGTCGCTACTACCAAATCTATATAGAAATTTAAACTTTATACAAATGGCTAACGTTTTATAATAGCTCTTCATGATAGAGTAAATCATAGCAATTTAATATCATTATGATAATAATGTAATACGATTCATCATTTGGATTCATTATTGCAAATGAATTCAATTGCAATGTAAATTTGTTAGTGTAATTTCAAAATGATTATATACTGGGAACTCTAAATACCTATAGTTTGAAATATTAGCGGATATAAATGACTGTAACAAACGAAATGGCTAAGTAGTCTCATACTTCATGTGGTAATCATTTCCATGGACATTGATCACAAAATGAATAGTTTATCCAAGACTTCTCACTTTTCGCTACTATCCGTTGAACCATCCATCCAGCTATGCACATTTTACGTGGATCATAACGATCTACAAATCGAAGCTATTTCAATTGCCTCTGTAGTCGAACTTCCAAGAGTTCTATTTCTTTTAAGGCCAAAATAGATTAATATAACAAATATTTCTCAAGACAGTATTTTCCTACTTTAGGATACAAGTAACATTTCACAATTAACCGGAATGCCTTTTAAGCAAAGTTCTATGAAACGTTGGCAATAAACAAAAAACTTTATCATTGTAAATTTTCATTAAAACGTGTTTATACGGCCTTCGGAAAGGCTTCAATTATTCATAAAATGTTCTAGTTTGTTCGCTCCATTGTTATTAGGGAGCGTTCTCATACGCCAAGGTATATACAAGGTGCATACTTAAAGCAGCGAGTAGCCTTAATCTACTTAAATCTTAATCTAAGGAACTTAGATTAAGATTTAAGTATTATCTCTACGAAATTGAAAATGTATCCATTTCTTGAGTATGCAGTCCACTTAATGGTTAATGGCTATTTCCCTTGTATATCTATGAGCCATATGATTTAATTCTGTCCTGAAATCGACCAAACTTTGGTACCGCTCAGGATTATAGACCCAGTTGGAATACCCAATCTATCTTACCACACCCTTTGAACATGAACATTGCCGCACTTTTCAACACCTCTACAAGACAGAAATAGGTGTGACGGTAGTGAACTAATAGTCAAACCACGGAGTATTTAGTGAAGAAAAAACAGTCTTTTTAGTCAAATTGAAAAGACTAACCTCATTATAGCGTGCCACGACTTAGCTATTTGTTTAAAGTATGATCATTAAGTCTTATCATAAGGCTAAATTAAATTATTTTTTCTTCATCTCTAGTTCTACCGCCTTTCACCTTAATTTCCATTTCTTTAGTTAACAGTGAACCTTTATACCAGTAATAGATAGAACCAGTATATATAAATGAACTAGTTTTTTTCCGTGACCCCGCTCGCTCCAATCAAGTTTACCTTAAGTTCAGGTATTGGGTATATGTTAATCTAAATCATAAACTATCTTTCATCATCATACATTTCCTCGGTTATGCAGACTTCTGAAGGAATTTTAAGCTTAAAATTTTACCATCGACCTTGTTCCATGGTGGACTGCTGCTACAGGAATGCGTGAAGCATTGAAGAGGAGATATATAGAAGCTTGCAGCCCATTCCCATTCGACAGGTTTGCCAAGTTGTTGCCCACTTCAGTGAGGCTGTCGTGCTCCTGAAGGAGGCTGATGAGCGGGAACGGGAGGCCAACCGCCTTAGATGGTCATATCATAGATCGTAGCCCTGCCAGGCTAACGCCGGGATGTCAGAGAGTCGGGAACGGGGAATCGTTAGCGTTCCAATAAAGACGAGTAGAGCGCCGCAATTTAGGTTTAGTCGGTATATTGGACATCCTCCTCCTCGTCCTCATCGTCCTCTGGACAACAGCGAGTCCGACACTACCCAATGCGGTCTCAACCACGATGAAAGGAGTTGGTGTGCGTAAAGACATTCCCCTG
>DWNE01006926.1:0-12666 GCA_018249875.1 Cecropterus toxeus
ATTTATTTCAGGCAACAGTAACCCATAGTTCACAAACAAACATTAAATATTTTCATTTCTAAATTAATAATGTCACAGCAAACAAAATTAAAACTTTCTTAATGTTATCTTATTCATTAAGGATAACCTAATTTATTAAGGAAAATATAATAGATATAATGATAGAATATTTATTAAGAAATCAGCCTGAAATATGTTAATGAAATCGATTTATATATTTTTAGATTTATATATATAAACAACAATACTAAAACATTGGTAAAGCAATCAAGCCAAATTAAGTAAAGGCGCCAGATCGAATCGAATGCCCCTGAACGAAACGGTAACATTTTAATAAGTGACAAATATTAAAAATCAAATCAGCTTAAATCTAAGAGAACGGTTTCTGATGACCAAGTCTGATCGACCTTCGTTCAGCACTCCCACCGGAGTGAGTCATATCGCCCACAAGCTAATCTCTCAGTTAGCATTACAATTTTTGCATACAACCAGCTACCATGACCTCCAATATCGCGTTACATACCCGCATTAGGTGTTTGTATATATGGGGGATCGTATAGAAGCAATTAACAAGGACCATGACACATTTACGGCTCGGTTCAAGTTTTTGTTAATACAATACAAACAATGTAGTTTGTATATTGTTATCTGACTTTTTACGTAATAATATTTAATAAAATGTATACGATAATATATACAAATATATCTGTTTATTTATGACATTATTATATTATAAGACTTATATTTACACCAAATCATTTATGTATTTAGTCTTCACGGCACCACATCTGTTTACTCGCTTTCATTTGTCGTAATAGTAAAAAATCGTTCCTCCTCCCTTTCTTTCCTCTATTTCCAGGCGCCATTTTTTTAAATTATTTAAACTATGTCCCTCTGCAAACTGAAACGATTCTAATGATATCACACGTTACAATCCGTCAAGCCGTTTGGGCTGCAGCGCGTGCCAAAAAATGGACATACATAGGTTCATACATATGTACATACATACATAGATACGCTCGAAAAACATTACTCTCCTTCTGACGCAGTCAAGTTACAAGACTGCTCCTGTTGTAATTAAACATGAGATTGATAGTGCAATTACAGTAACATTCCTTACGTCAAATGTAAACAAAAATGTCTGGCGATTGTATTTTACGCTGGAAATAACTTCAGCACTATTGTCTACGTGTATGTATTTTCCCTTCTAATCGTAAGTACCCCATTACGCATTGTTTATGAATTCTTCATAGCCATTAAAAGTTTGAAATGCATTGTATGCTCATAGTACTCAGTGTGTAGCTGCCATAAATACGCACAAATATTCTCTGTGTATTTATGACATTAGTACATTATAAGACCTGAATTTAGACCCAAATCTTTTTTTTTTTCAGACTGAAGTCACAAACGAGCACGTAGTCTACTTGATGATATGTGGTTTCTGCCTCCTACGGTCATATATGAGCAACTTCCTATAAAACAGGGATTCTAACTGAAGTTGATCAGAGATGCGATGCCACTCCCGAGGACTAAGATAGTTGCCATATAAAAGTGAATGAATTACTTCACGCTAGAAATGCTACCTCCCCGGTCGAACTACACTGGTGCTAGAGACCACAGTAAAGTAAATCCCATAAAATGACAATGAGATACAAAAACAAACTAACGCTTAGTCTTTGTAACTTATGCACAACATCACGTCGCTACACGTTTAGTTACAACTTGCACACACAGATCCTGTCTACTGTTTATGGCGTCCGGTTGTTAAGTCAGCGGACGCGCGGTCCCAAATTAGCCAGTGCGAATGCTGGCCACGGCACACGGTTGATGCCGGTGAGATAATCGTTATTTAGTTGCCGCACACTGTACCAGTTGTGACTTACTTAACGGTGGTTTAAGTAGGTATAATGCGTATGCGCATGTCGTTCGCTTAAACGACTTTTGTGGCTATTGTTCCGATTAACCAAGTAAATTGCTTCTGTTGATTTCTGTACCACAGAGATTAACTTTTGAATGTTTGAAGAAGTACGCCTTTAGAATTAGCACAAAACAAAGAAAACTGTTTGGCTTTGAATGAAACCAAATCGATTGATTTAATTTAAATGATTTAATAAAATATACTCAAATCCTTTTCATAAGGTAACTTTTAGTTTTTATTTTATAAAAATCCGTCTGCTATATCAAAGACTACTATAATTTAAAGTCAGAAGTTATTATTCTTACTTTATTTTGCGTGGGGCTAGAGTAGATCAATTTTTTTAATAATAAAATTGGTGTAAAATTGTCGTTAATGTACTCAATCGTAATGTTACACTGTAAACGCGGTCAATTCGGCACACAACTACTAGTTGACTAAGTCACAATTGCATTACTGCTTCCAAGGGTTAAGCTAAAACTTATATTTGTATCTTCTTGTACATTGTCACACCCTTATTATAGGGCCGTTATGAGACGGAAAAGGCGTGGCAGTTAACGGAGTGTTCTACTAAGAGTGCACGATATATATCGATATTTCATGAAATATCGATATACATGCAATATATCGCTTAAACTGATATTATCGAATCATTTGGTATCGATATATTTACATTCGATATATCAAATAACGTAAGAAATGAAAAGCACATTCCATTACCTTTATTTACGGTTGGATTTACAAAATTTTAAAACATTTTTTTCATTTACATGCACTGAAATTACGCCCTAGCTATTTCTTTTACTCATATTAACCAAACCCTGTCTAATATTTAATATTAGTTAACAATAAACAAACTTGTTACGATGTATCGCAAAAATGTTGATCCAATTGTAGAATTGTACGATTTGCCAGGTGGTAGAACCAATGTAGTTGAAACGGGGAAGTACCACCGCCACACCTATTTCTAGCGTGAAGCAGCTCTTGCGTTCCGGTGGAAGGGCGTGATTCGGCTCATTTTTATATGCGACCATCTCAGTCCTCGGGGTAGCAGCGCATCTGTGGTTGACTTCATATAGAACCCCTGTTCTGTATGAAGTTGCTTACATAAGTCCTTGGGCGGCAGTAACCACTTAACATCAGATGAGCTTGCTCGTTTGCTACTTCACATTTATTATAAAAAAAACGATAGGTATATCGCAATGTATCGATACAACACTACGATACCATAGGACCACTGTTTCATTTATAATCTGTGGTAGATGCGGGTCCCGTGCGTGACTCACACGCGGATTCCGTGTCAATGTAACGCCGTTGAACTTGCCACCGCACTCGACTTCACTTAATTGGAGGTACAGTTTAACTGACACCGACTCATCAGTAACTGATTTTTATCGGGCATCTAAAATTGTTTAATAATATTACATTAAACAGTTTTAGATCCCCGATAAAAATCTGCATATCTGCATAAGCACTAGAACTGAAACCTTAATAAAGTGGCTGGGGCAGTGTTACCTCCTAAGTCGAACCATAAAGTGTACTTCCACTTTAGAACTATTAGATAGGTATCACACTGAACTTTTCAAACATGCTAAAGATAAAAGATCTGAGCAAACATTTTTCCTTACATATATTTTCCGTTACCGTCAAAGCTTAGTATTTAATGAATCTTAAATAAAATAATGTACTGTTGAATCCTGAAGCTCATGTCTGGTCATCAAGAACGCCAAGGTCAACTAGTAACACCTTTGCTACCAGCATTGTACCACTCGAGTCTACACTTGCGGCGACGTCAAGTAATCCTGATTGATCTTAATCGCACTATTCAATTAATCGGCGCTCGGCACACTCAACACTAAGTATGTCGGCCGAATTTATCTATAGCGATCTGGCCCCATTCGTACCATACATTTTTTACCTACACGATTATATGTAACTATTTAAGAACATGCATTTACTAACATTGCTTACATACTAACGTCTTACATGTTAATCTTAATCTTACTAATATAGTAAATGCGAATGTTTGTGAGGATGTATGTTTGATTGTTACACGCAAAACCTACTAAACGAACTTTCCTAAAATTTGGCACACTAGTTATATCTAGATTAACACATAGGATACTCATTATTCTGGTAGACCTGACCAAAACGGGAGTTGCGGGAGTATCCTAGTATTAAATAATTGGTACAAATTGATTTCAGTAGGTTAGGTTAGGTTAACTTAACCTACTACCTAATCCGACAGACTTTACCCTGTCTTATGATTTTTGAATTTGCTGTCAAACGACTGATAGTTACGTCAAATGTCATAAGGTTATATTACAAAATTTAATACTGTAGATTCTCGTTGAGTTTTCTTAAATTTTCAGGTTTGCCACGAAATGGGGATTCATTTTTATATACATAGATTATTAATTTATTTATTTTATTAAGATTAAGTTTACTTAGTTTATTAGGTTTATTTTTTATATTTTATTGCTTTTTATTTACTCTCTCGCTAATTAAAATAAATATAAGTATATACATCAGTATGTACATCAAATACGTAGCTATGGACTTAAATTCTTAATTTCTGTTTGACTTGATGTGTTGATAAATACACCATTATTGCAAGAACTTCATTCGTAACTCATTAAGTAACGTGACGAATTAAAACATCTTACTTCGCAATTCATCAACATCGTAATCGTAGTTACATTAACTGAAATTTAAAGTTGTTTTAATTGTATTTAACCAAAGATGGTTACGAATTACGATTTACGATTTAACTTCGGCAATCGGAATTCGTTAAATCGTAATCGTAATTGAAACATCTTTGCTTGTAATTTAAGTACGAGTAAGTAATTGTATTAAATATCGTAATACGTAACTTGTAATTAGTAACATCGTTATTGTAAATTGATTATCTTAACAAGTACTTAAATGCCACCAAGCCATTATTGTCCGAATGCTAGGCATATTTTCTCCTAGATTGTGAATTTCAGGCCGTAAACCACCGCACTGAAAAATTCGAATTGATAAACTGCTCACACTTTTAAGAACTTTTTAGAATTTTAAGTAATATCAGACGTGTAGAAATAATAAAGCATTTTTGTTTATCATTTTAGAAAATTCAGTTATGTGTGCCTGAGCTTCGAACTTACTTAGATAATCTATGTTATTAAGGCGTAGTAAATTTACTATTTTTACAATTAAAAAGCCACGTCAGCTGTGTGAGTTGATGGTATATTAAATGGATTTCATCATCATTAGTAATAATAAAAGTATAGATTCCGTGATATTTAGTTCGAAAAGGTTTCACCGGTTAAAACACTTGATGTATTATTATGACAGGCGTATCACAAGCAATATTTTTCGAAGTCTTAAAAAATCAATTATGTGGAAAGTTCACATTTAACGGCAGACCTGCTTCCTTAATTCATTCATATACAAGTAACTTTCCTGTGTAAGATTTTTTTAGTTTTTATCATATATCCGCCAGCAGTCGGTACAAAAAAAAATATATAAATTCCGATAAAATCGTTTACTTCTAAGTGACATTCCCGTTAGTGTTGTGTTAGCATCTTCAAGATCATCTTTAAATTAAACACAAACATTTTTTTCATAGAAATTTAGGGTACGGTATTTAAGGTAATTTCATATTTTGGTTGTTATTACCTTATACTTTTCAAACAATTGTTATCGTATAAACAAAGGTGGCTATTTCAAAATATCACACGTACAATTAAATTCATTTAAATATTTGGAAAATGGTCGGAACGAAAACAATACCTCTGATGTGTAACGAAACGTTACATCCGATCTTTGACTTTATTAAGCCAGTAAGTATCAATACAAAAGTATCGATACCGGTAAATCTGTCGATAGTTAATAATGTCGATAATAGCGAGCTTGTATTACAGTTTAACTCAGGGAGGCCTAAGTATAAAATGACTAATATTTTTTTAATCCTTAATCGAATAAGGAATAAAAGTATATTGTCATTTTAATGATTCATTTGAATAAACTAAACTATTTATCATTCCCGAATAACTAGAGAAAAAATTATTCATTCGTTATTCGAATAAATTTTGCTCAACTCTGTCCCGTTTTGGTCATCTCCCATAATAAGTGTGCCGGTCGTAATATGTGTAATGTTGATACTTCCTCGGTTTCTATCTTACAAAGACAATTAATTACTTTATATTTTGTAGAAACCATATACATTTTGTGATTACTTCACCGACCAGTTATTAAAACAAGAATCCGACTTGAAAAAAAACACAAATACTCGATATCAAAATAAATTCATCGATATATCCGGATATCGATGCTTTTCGGGTATCCCTAGTCATTGTTCTGTGATACGGCAACACAATACTTATAAGTAGATCGCTTTCAAAGCAGACGCTCCATATCTCAGGCTCGTTCTAGAAACGTCATTCAGCCGTCTAGGAAGGTGTTATAACCGTATTTCATTAGCCGATGCCTTTAAATATCTGGGATAGAGAATTTCGCGCTTCAGTACCTACGACATCCGACTTACACCTGTCACGGCATTCGAATTATTTAGAGCGCCTCACTAAACCAAAACACGTAGGTACTTAAGTTTGTTCAGAATGTGAATTCTAAGCGAGGTGAACAACGAACGAATAGTGATTCCAAAAACTAGCACGGATGTAGTACAAAAGGATCGTTCGCTTGTTTGTCTTCAACGTGATGTAACTGGATAGACTCCTAATGGGCTTTCGTGGTTTTCGTATTTATAGATCTATCACACTCCTTTAACAATACCACCATACTTCCTATGACATTAGTTCATACGATATCATGAAATTAGTTCAGGCACTTTTTACTCAATCGCGTTAGGAGGGTAATGTTTTACGAATGTTTGTATGTCTATTTCTTTCGCTCACGCTAGAGTCCAAACGGTTTGACGGATTGCGACATATGACATATCATTGGAGTTCTCTTAGTTTGCAGAGTGTCATAGGCTATATTTTTTTAAATAGGAAAAGGGGAAGAACTATATTATGTTTTTAATATCATAACAATATGGGTTATGTAATGAAAGGAAAGCTAGTAAATAGACAATTAAAAAATATAGGTATTTTATCACTTTTATGTCAGGTACTATTATCACGCTTACTTCTAAAAAGCGTTAAACTCAGTATAAAAATGTCTGTTTTCATCATGTTTGACAGCCGTTTATCATACTGTTTGTGATTAGATTCCACTCATTAAATTTCTCCAAAAACCGGGGTAGTTTACAAACAAAACCATTGTCCATAGTATTTTGAAACTTAAGTCCCTATCTACAACGATCCATAACTGTGACAAAGAAACATATTATTGTTTAAACATAACTTAGATGTTTACAAAATATAGGTATACCTAGGCAGAAAAGAAACATATACAGAAATATTATTCGATAGGTATATTATTAAGTAGATATATTAAGAAGTTTACCAGGTGATAGAACCGGCGTAGTTCAGGGAGGTACTTGCGTTTCGGTGGAAGGGTGTGGTTGCCGGTTAACTTATATATGAGGGACCATCTTAGTCCTCGGGACTAGCAACACATCTCTGATCGTCTTCAGATAGAATCCCTGTTATATATGAATTTGCTTAAAGCAGCAGCAGGTGGACTGCATGTTCGTATCCTACTTCATACTGATAAAAAAAGATCTATATGTATGGTTCTATTAGAATTTCTTTATGATATTTGTTTGCGTTAATGTTTCTTATGTTTTGCTTTATTTAATGTGCGTAATTATATAGAACTTCGTACCTGAATATACTCGAATGTTTTAAAGGTGGTAGAATTTTTTGTCGTTCGATTCAGGCACCACCGCCCCATCTGTGTTGTGCACTGCCGTGCTCTGGTCTGAATGGTGAGGGAGACACTCCTATCAGAGACGCTCCAACTTAGTCCTCAGAAGTAATTCATCTATATAGTACTTCTTGTTAGATAGTTTGTATAATTTTATAACTTCTACGAATATTTAAAAGGAACTATATAGTATTGAACAGTATTCTATTCATAGTGTTTTTCAGCTTAAATTGTGGAGTAGTATGTTATTTTTCGACGGATCAGCGGCGTGGATTCATGGATTTAACTACACAGTATAAGAAAAACAGTAAGATAACGTTCATATTCTTTGATTTTAGTCCAATTTATATACATAGGTCAACTTTTTAAAAATCGACATTAGGTATGTAATATAAGGACCTATAATTAGTAATAACGTTAGTTTGTATGATTTATAGTGGTATAGTTTGTATCATTAGTATGGTATAGTGGTATGTTATGACATTTATGAACAAAAAATAATTTATTCCCGTAGCTCCGCCCGCTTCAGTCACATTTATCATCGAAATCAATACATGTGTTTATCCAGGTCATAAACATCAGTCTGCAAATTTCAGCGAAATCCGTACTTTTTGCGTGAAACAAACATACATCCTCATAAACTTTCGCATTAATAATATTATTAAGAGTAAAATATATAAGTTCTTATGCATAACCGTGACAAAAGGCTGCGGGTATACTCCGCTTTCAAAGCAATATTGTGTAATTATCGACTAATTCCAATAAAATTTAATATGTTCTAATATTCTCTATACTATGACGATAGCAGGACTGCGCACGCGCCGCCGGAAACCGCATTTTCGCAGAAGCGGCCCGTGTGTAAATATTATTGCCGAATCCAGTCTTGTAGTTAATAACGTGGTGAAAAGCGGGCCGCAAACGCATCGCACCGCCACACATCATACTGACGTATTCTTACCGCATACCTACATTTGCTGGGATGGAATTTCCTTTGTTCCGTTACGTTGACTCTCAGTCATATTCGTATAAGTCAAATAAATGCGAGTTGCAGGGTCCTACTTCAATTCGGATTCACCAAGTTACCATTAAAAAAAATAACAAGCAGTTAACCTAAAAATAAGTTGACATTTTCTATTGTACCGAAACATAATTAAACCTTTTACCTATGATCGGCCAGTAATAGCTTGCCACGGCTGTGTTTGCTATATTTGAAAGAAAGAAATGATATTTCATGTAAGTTTGACTACTTAGACTGGCCGCCCATACCAGTCAATTAATTACAGATATGCACTACTTTTACGACACGGAAAAAAGTCAATTTTCATCCAATACTACAATGGTAACACATACACTTAAGGAATTTGAAACTTTTCTAAATTTCATTTGAGAACTAAGATCTTTCTCATGTAACTATCGAAGAATGTGTACGAATGTACAAAAATTGGAGCTACACTTTGAAATACACGCTTTGTCACTTACGTCATGTTTGTTCCTGTCTCGTAAACTAACTTATGTAGAGTCAGCAGTCTTTCTCAAAGTGAGCTTGGGCCCAGGTTCTGATACAGAAGGTCTTGATAAACTGGGGGATGTTGGAACGGTTTTTTTACATTATTATTTATAAATTCAAACTAAAATAAAAACTGAATACTACTTAGATTTTTCCTGTTCTTATTCCCGATTTATTAATTGTAAATAAATAATGAAATTATGGAAATTATTAAAAATATTTGATTCATATCGGGCAAGTTTGAGAACTTGTGGTATAAAGTGTTCGTAGCGACTAACTGTTTATGTTACATTTAAAACTTACGTAAAATTTTGATTGTATTACCAGTTAAACAGTTTATTGATACTAAAATACCCGTACTAACTTAAGTGATAGGTACATTAATAAAATTGTCGGAACATATTTTTGACTTATCAATTAATTGCTGCAACTTTTATTTAACTTATGTTGTCTCACTGCTTGGCAAACGTCTCCCTTAATATTAGTCTTTCGAGAATTTGCAATTATTAGGTACAAACCCATTTAGTTAATGCAAGAGAAAAAGTACCTGATAGTAATCTTTCGTCCCTATAGTTCCGGGATTAGAATAGGGCTATGGTATCCCCTGCCTGTCGTAAGAGGCGACTAAAAGGGGTTTCCGGGGTAGCGGGCGGCAAGAGTGGGAGCGTGAATCATCCAGCCAGGTAACCCCGGGTAGGACGGCGGTATGTGTGGTCGCATACCGTCGTAAGAACAAGACGGTGTGCCCAGCTGCTCATCTGGATGGAGCCCGTTGGGGCAACGCGCTCACAAGACTCCGACCGGTTGCGTTCCTTTGGAGATCCCGGAGTCCGCTTCATACTGCCGAGGACACCCAACGGGGGGGTTTTAGTGCGGTAAAAATTCCACATAACCTGACGTCACTCCCACGACGTCGGTTACCTTTTGAAGGTTTCCCCCTCGATAACAAAAAAAATGATCTTTATCGACATATGAAACATTTATGGGTAAGGTCCATACAACATTGCTTAAAGTGGTAGCGGAATGCTTGCTTATTTGATATATACGATTCTACGACCACGCCATTTTTTGCCTCGAAAAAGACTCCGAAGACATCTGATGATTCTTACTTAATACCAGGTAATAAGCAAAATTAATAATCATTTTAGATTTAGACAGTAGGTATTTATAGATTTATAGCGAAGAAGAATAGCCTTTTCCTATAAGAATGTGTATTCCTATTTTGATGGTGATATGTGTTAATAATAGTACTAGAAATAAACACTTGCTATCAGGTGGCAAGCATTTAATACTTAGTCTTACAACAAAAAAAGACGTGTTGGTTGTGTCGCGTGAAATACGTTCTATCTTTAACTTTTGAATACTCGCCATGTTGTCTCCTAAACAAAGACGGGCATGACTGTTGGTGTTAGTCACACGCGCACATGTGAATACTGATGAGGTACCGGGAATCGCCGAATGTTACTTCGTGTTTTGCTGTCGTGGGTCGTGATTTAGCCATCAATATCCTTTGGGGACATGATTTTTGAAGGACTTCGATATGTACCATTCATATGATAGGCGCTATCTCCTAATTAATGAGATTAACGCTTTAATTACTCCAAAAGTGCGTAAAGTCAGTCATTTTTAGGATAGCTATGTGGCTTATTTAAGCTTAGTTAAGTAGGTACTATAAATATATTTATTGCATGTAATATTTTTCGAGCGAATGTATGTTTGTATGTATGGCCATTTATTTAGCACACGCTAGAGCACAAACGGCTTCACGGATTATGACGTATGACATATCATTAGAACTGTCTCCTTGCAGACATAGACATAGGCTATATATTTATTCATGGCTCCTTCAAATATGGGAAAGGGGGGTGATTATTTTATTATCGCGACAATATGGGTATCAAATGGAAGCTAGTAAATTGACCTATCTAAACATATATTTTAATACTTTTACATGACTATTTTCACCAAAAATCATATAAATCGTTAAATTAAACCGACTTCAAAAAAAAGTACTTAACAAAGAGTCGCTTAACGCAGTCGCGGTTTTCCTTTTAGTATTTTTTTAACAATGTTACAGCATGTCATAAAAAGTTCTTTGCGTCAGTAGGTACATACATATAAATTTTATGTTGTTGTTACAACCATTTTTTTGTAATCATAAACTAGTGAAAGTCATGTAATTTATGACTGAATAAAAATTGATAGCGAAATAGATCAAACGTAAAGCTATAAATATTGGCAATAAAAATGTAAGGGCATCGCAACGCCATATTACACTTTCTATTTCTAACACGTAATAAATAGTTTTATAGATGTTTAATTAAAAACGTTTTTACATACATTTATGCTTTATAACATTTTTTATAACTTGTAACCTTCCATCAAATATGTACATATTTGATCGAAGCTTGTAACATTGTTAAAAATAACAAATCAAAGAAACCCGACAGCGTATAACGAATTTTGGTTCATAATGATATATCTTATTTAACGTTTCATATGGGTTTTTCTCAAAATACTCAAGTATTACAATATATATTTAGATTGGTATGTTTACTAGCTGTCATTTGATACCCATATTTTCATAATAGGAAAAAAATCTAGCCGGATTCTGGAGGTTTATTGTATAGATCAGGGGTCAGCAACAAGTCTTTGTACAAATTTTCAAAATTTATAATCTTTCCAACAATACAGAGCCTTTCCGTGTTAAGTTTATTATTGCGTTTAGAACTAAAGAGCCGCAGTTTCACATCCAAAGAGCCTCTTTACATCGAAAGGTATGGGTAGGTATGTAAAAATTTCAAGTATTTCCTATTGTAAATTACTTAAGCATGTCTGAAGACGGACCTCGCGAAGAATGAACGATTAGTCATTCTCGTAACGCTGTGTGGTACGCCAATCAGAAAATTAAATAAAAATGTAGTGTTTTCATCGAATAATTCTCAAATGTTCGATGACGACGACGACCCGTGCTTCGCTACGTAACAAAAAATAGGTTTTACAAGCTAAGCGTTGGAGCTACATGAAAAGTAATAAGGACCTTCCGAATAGAAAACTAAATGTTAACCTCGTATATGCCATCAAAACTTCCAATTTTTTAACGGTTTCTTTTTATTCAAAATGATAATGAGTCTGAAACCAAAAGGTGTAGTTACGTCACTAAAATCTTTAAATAGCGAATAATAACGAAATCCAAATGTAGCCTTTAGACTGACCAGTTAACTAAGTACCTACTACATCCATGCAAAATTTCATGCAAAACCAACTAGTGGTTGGTGGTGATTCAGTAACACATGGACACACAGCATCTCTTCTATATAGATATAGATATAGATGTAGATGTAGGTGTAGATGTAGATGTAGATGTTGATATAGATGTAGATGTAGATGTAGATGTAGATGTAGATGTAGATGTAGATGTAGATGTAGA
>DWNE01006927.1:0-12665 GCA_018249875.1 Cecropterus toxeus
ACAGGTGGACGGATCGTGACATATGATATATCATTAGAATCGGTTTAGTTTGCATAGTGATATAGGTTACATATTTTTTCAAAATGGCGCCAGTGAATAGTGGAAAAAGGGGGGAGGGACGAATTTCTCTACTATTACGAAAACATGGATATGAAATGAAAGCTAGTAAATAGACCAATCTGAAAATATATTGTTATACTTTTACTTGACAATTTGACAAAAACTCATATAAGCGTTTAATTAAATATATATATATAATTATGAGCAAAAACTTCGTTTTAAGCAATCGGGTTTTTTGTTTTAATGTTTTTTAACAATGTTACTCGTTAGTGATTCATTATACCCAACCCCTCTGGCTAATAATATGATGACCAGACAGAATTATAATCACAGATTCCATCACATAGTTATTATTTTCATAAACGATTACTTCGTCTGGCCTGTAAGCTGGTCAGCTGGTGCAATCTTAATTGCTTCTACCGTAAATATCCTAAGTTCTAAGCTGTAAGCTTTCCTTTGCATCTTACGATATTGGTTTAGTAGGGAAAAGCAATATTTGAGACCCTAAATATAAATGAATATCGGCTTTTATATTTTAAACGTTTTTATTTTTTTATAAAAATATATTCTTATATATTCTTAATCAAACACATAAAAGGGATTCTTATCATATTTTAATATAACTATTACTATTATTATATTTACCATAAAACTATTAAATGCTAAAGGTTTCATGTTTATTACTCAACCATGTTAAAACGGCTAAACTAATTTTGATGAAATTTAGCACATAGATAAATTATTTATCTCTCTCTCACCGTTAAATTTAGCACAGAGATCAATAAATAATCTCTGTCTCACCGTTAAATTTAGCACAGAGATAGATTATTTATCTCTATCTCATCGTTAAATTTAGCACAAAGATAAATAATTAATTTCTGTCTCATCGTTAAATTTAGCACAGAGATAAATAATTAATCTCTGTGTTAAATTTAATCAAAAATCGTTTAGCCGTTCTAGCGTGATTGAGTAGTAGTATTGTAGTCTGGAATAGTACATAGGCTACTTTATATCCCTGTAAAATGAGTTTCCGTGAGATAAAATAAACCCAGGTGACACAGCGGAGAGCGTACGTGCATAAACTTGTTTTAAATAAAACTTAAGGAAAATTCTACTCTTGGAACTAAATGTGTGAATATTATTCAAGGCATAGTTTTCATCCCCAGGTTAACGTCAGATCTGCGTAATGGATAGTAATCATAAAATTACGATTAAAAATACGTAATATTTATTATCTAAAAGTAATTTAAAGGAATTTTTAATTTTTTTTCATATTGACCCAGCTTACGAAAATGTATTATGCTTTATATTATATCATAGTAAATATTCCAAAATAATATTATATACCATAATTATACATACAAATATACAAAATAAGATCCGAAGAATTATTGTTATAATAAATAAATATTATATAGTATAAAATAAAACAAACATTAATCTATTCTGAGTTTATTTACATCAAAGAAATAAACAGAAACAAAATGTAACTTTATGTTAATAACATTCATTATTAACAATGCAATATACATAAAGATCAAAGCGTCAAATCCACCATTAATATAATTTCTTCTAATTACTTACGATTCAAATTATGTCCGACTTGTTCCAGGATCTAATTTAAATCTCCCTGCAGCATTCCACCCCTAATTGGCGACATCTGCCCTTGCATTATATTGTTTCGCTTATATTTGTAGTCAATACACAAAAATAATATGATTGTATGGTTGTTTATTGATGAGTATAAAACTTTCTACTTGGTTAAGAGATTATTATATTCATAGATTAAATGAAATTATTTCATTTCCTAAATATTCTAAATACTTATCATAACAAAAGAAAACTAAGATCAGGATGTTTTTGGACACATTTTTTTCGATACGTGAATCGGTAATACACCTATACTCAAAACTGCGCGCAAGGAGACAAGATTTGACATACTTTAAGTTCACGTAGGCAAGTTGTGCGGAAGATAATTTATGTATAATAATTACAAATATGTGTTCCAAATATGCTAAAGTAAACAAAATAACACATCCATTCTAAACATGCTAACAATGCAAAACAGATAATGTCCGATGTCAAAAAACACGACGAAAATTGCAAAATCTTTATAGGAGGTACATTGAAACTATTCCTATTATGTTTGTTATCAAAAATAAAATTTAATACTGAATCGAGAACTATTCGAGTAACATTTTGGCGAATATTAAGTTTAGTTTGTATTTACGTAGCTTTAATCACAGGCGAATTTAAGTCAATGTTACGAGAACTAGTATTAATGGTTACGTTTAAAATGAGCAATTATTTTTATAATAAGCGTAATATATCGAGAGACGTGAATAATAAATCACGCTATTAATAGCTTATAAAATATTTTCTTCAAAACAAACGAAACCAAAAACATAAATAGGCAGAGAAACGACGAGGACGCGGAAAACAAAAATTTCAATTATGATTCACTTACGTAAAATAAAACCACTTATTCACTTAACGTCGGATGGATGAAGGCCCTCGGGGCATCCGAAGTTAAAAACACATCATCACAATTAAACAATTTGGACAGAATCCTGGACAATTCCATAGTCATTAGGGTGCTTATAATTATTCCGCAACAGGTGCTTTTGTTTTCCGAAAACGACTTTCTTTGTTTCGTCTTTGATTTTGTAAAAGACAAGTCTCTATAGAGATTAATCGTATTCATCAAAATAAGATTTTGTAACTTTTTTCTTATCTTTTTACCCGACTGCGTTACAAGGAGGGTAATGTTTTTCGAAGTATGTTTGCGTAAGTATGTATGTATGTATGCCAATTTCTTTGGCACGCGCAACAGCCCAAACGGCTTGACGGATTGGGACAATTCCAATCATATGTCATATTTCATAACATAAGTCGTTAAGACTATAGCGCATGCAAAAGAAATGGACATACATACAAACGTTCGACAAGCATTAACCTCCTCCTGATATCCGGGTAATAAAATAGTATATCTGAAAAATAATATTTTGAACATACATTCCAAATGTTATTCAAATGAAACGTATGCTCCAAATATAATTTTTAAAGTAATATTTAGGAACAGTCTAATATTCTGTTACAAGTTGATAAACAGTTAACACGAAAACTTCTGCTCGTAACTTCAGACTCATTAACAGGTCCCACCTAACGCACGACCCATTATAGATTATGAAGACAGTGTTTACTGAATAGCTGTGTCTAGAAACAAGAACTAATTAAGCACAATGTTAATTAGTGCTTGAACTGTTCATTGCAAAACAACTGAGATTTTAATTAAACGTTGCTTAGCGGAATATCGTTAGGATTTGTGTTACGTATTCATGTTAGAGGAATATGCACGATTTTACCTATTTTTTCCGTATTATTTACTTTTATATTATAAGAGTTAAGTAGCAAAAGAACATGCAATTAACCTGATGGTAAGAGGTTACTGCCGCCCATGGACGCCCGTAAGCATCTTCATGTAGAACAGCGGTTCTGTATGAAGTTGATCACAGATGTGTTGCTACTCTCAAGGACTGAGATGATCGCATCCACCAGTGCGCCGACAACCACATCGTTGCAACGAAACGCAAGAACTGATGTAGTTAGATCGGTAGTACCAATGTAGTTAAACAGGAGGGGTACCACCGCCACACCTATTTCCAGCCTAAGCAGTTCTTGCATTTCGCTGGAAGTGTGGAAGGCTGTTATTGCCGACTCACTTTCATATAAGGTGACTTGGCCTTCAGGAGTAGCAACGCAACTCAAATTGTCTTCAGATAGAACCCCTGTTCTATATTAAGTTACTTATAGATGTCCAAGGACTGCAATGACCAATTACCGTCAGGTGGACTGCATGCTTGTTTGCTACTACAATCTTTTAAAAAAGTCTTGAGTGCTGTTACTGCCGCTACTGCCTATTGGCTTCTATAAGAAACTTTATATAATAATGGATTTCTCCACGAAGTCTGTCACAAACGCTTTGTTACTAATGAGTCTAACTTTCATGTGTCATGCGTGTCTTTTTCACTACGCCCTTCAGACAATTATATAGCGAAGCTTAATATTGTTAAACTACAGCTATATCTAACGAGGGTTTTCATATAAGCTTCAAGTAGGGTTGCCAATCGTAGTATAATATATAGTATCGTACTATATTTCGGTTCTGCGTACTATAAGTAAAATAATAGTCTTTCATTCCTAAACATAGGGTTACAAGAAGTAAATTCGGTGTGCCTTTGGAATAGGCTTCCTCCAATTCCATCCAATGGATTCTGTCCCTTGCTACTCAACCAGAATGGTCCAGCTGTCTGCTTCAAGTCATTCCCATCTCCTGACTTGACAACTATACGCGTACTATATACTATTGAACAAATAACTTAAACACAATATATTTTTGATACCTAAGTTTAACAAATGAATCCATCAGTTCCAAATCTAATATTTACCAACACTTCTTTCCTTAATTTTAAAACAAAAGTGACACTTCAGCAAATATAAAAAGTATAGATTTATATATAGATTTAAAATAATGATGTTCTTGTCAACATTTTATGTGTTATCCATTAAATACCATACCAATACCAATGTTTTATATGTGTACTATCTTTTATGCTATAAAAAGATATTGAGATTGAGATTTTGAAAAATACTATATTCGTTGACAAAATGTTGGTATCCCTAGCTTCAAGCGTCAAGCGAATGTTACGTAATTTGTAGTTTGTCACGATGTCTCTAATCGAAGCACTAAAATGTCTATCATGGATATTACTCATTTTAAAACAATTAATTAATACATTCTAATAATTATGACTAATTTTAACTTAAATCCGGGCCTATTAATATTATCAAAACAAATTTATTTAGTACCGGCTTTTCGCGAACTTGTTTGTTAAGTTTTATTCTCAATTTAATTCCCTTAGGGTAGCAACGTTAAAAAATTTCTTAGTTGTTACTTATGTGCGTCATAGGAACCCTTTGTGAAAACAAATTTCTCTTTATTTTAGGCTCTGCAATTAGTCAATAAGTGAGTGTGGACATCCTATTACTTTAATATGTTTTCATGCATGACTATATGTATACATCGTTAATTGTACGCATGCTCTTATCTTAATGAGGTGAACAGCACGCTCGTTTTCTACATTAATTTAATTTAATTTACATTAATTAAATAAATAAATCAAAACGCGGATAATTTGTTGATTATTATGCTATATCCATTATCTTATATTTTTGTATAGATCTTAAATCTTAAACCACGCCAGAGGCGCGGCCAAACCCGCTTCTAAAATAATGTATGTATATTTGTTTTAGCTTTATTTAACGCAATTCCCGTAAACACTACGAGACGAATATAAGACGACTTGAGTAGGCTCATTCAAAATCGTCAATATAAGCTATAAAAACTTTATCAAAATAAGTTCATGTACGTTAACTAACGTTTGAAATTGACAAAAAACACGTACAAGTACTTAAAAAATAGTTCTGAAGAAATGGCAATCGGATAGACAAATGGTTTAAAAAGTGTATATACCACATCAGTACAATCAGTAACACAGTAAACGATACACAATGTATCGCCATATCCACATTGTAAGCGTCAGAACAACGCACGCTAGCGTATTCAGTGAAGAATTTATGTTTTTATTTGATAAGTTATTTCCATTTTCTCTTCATAAAACGAGGCAAAGCAGCGAGTGTTTTATAGCTCGGATCACGCACGTCGTTTGCTAGCTTTGTGTTTACTATTACATTTATATAAGCCGTGAAGTAACTGAAATATACTTGTATACGACACATAAACGCATGAATACATTTTATGCAAGCGATCTCTCTCATTATTGTGTCCGACTGTACCTTAACACGTGGCTTGTATACTTTATTGTTCACAAGTGTGTTAGTAGGAATATCAGAATTTTAATTATAAATGCGAACATAATCGGGAGGATTTGAGTTGTAGTACCGTATGAAATCGGAGTTTCATAACACTATCACTTTTTTGAAATAAACGATATCTGTAAGATAAATTTATCCTATGGAAACCATAATTTTTCAGATATAAAGGGACGCCATGCTATGTCCCAATGTCGAATGACAATTGAATCGAAAAACACTGTTGATCATATTTTACTAGGCGGTAGTGTAGTTCGACCGGGAAGGTATTCTAGCGTGAAACAGTTATTACGTTTCGATGGTAGGGTATGGTTGCTGGCTGACTTATATTTGAGGCGATCATCTTAGTCCCCGTAAGTAGCAACGCATCTGTGATCGACTTCGTATAGAACACCTCTTCTATACGAATCTCATCGAATATATCAGCTGGCTTGCATGCTCGTTTACTTCAGTCTGATAAAAAAAACTAGATTATGTTCACATCCTTGATACGTGGAATGGGTTGTTCATCTCCCCCTCTTGTGGGAGAGAGACCAAACAAATGCACTAGATAAAAAAAAACAATGCGATCCAGTTAATATTAAATCGAGGTTTTTTGTTATATTCCTACAGTTATTTGCTTTTTCGCTATAAAGTAATGCAAAGCAGCTTAGCGTTTTATTGCTAGTATCACGCATATCGTGTTACTCCTAAGATCGTGTTGGAAATAGTTTTCTATACAGCATGTATTTGGAACTAGTTCTGGTACTCTGTTTCACTCGCTTATATTGTTTTATATCTACGCATATTTTATTGACTAAGTGGTAGAGCCAGTGTTTTTTTTAAATTTTAAAAATTTAATTATCACTGCTTTACGGTGAAGGAAAACATCGTGAGGAAACCTGCGCATCTGAAAGATCTCATAAAAAAGAGTTCTCAAAGATGTGTGAAGTCCACTAATTCGCACTTGGCCAACGCGGTGGACTATGGCCTAAAACTCTCTCTCTGAGAGAAGACCCGTACCCAACAGGGGGACAATAATGGGTTGACGAGAAGAGCCAGTGTAGTCCGACCAGGCTACCACCTCTACACTTATTTCTAACGTAAAGCTGTTTTGCAGTTCGGTAGAGAGTGCCGGCTCACTTATATGTAAAGCGACCATCTTAGTCCTCGGGAGTAGCAACGCATGTGTGATCGACTTCAGATAAAATCCTTGGTCTATATGAAGTTGCTTACGGATGTCCATGGGTGGCAGTTACAATACCATCAGATGAACTGCATATTCGTTTGCTACTTTAAGCTGATAAAAAAATACAGGCAAATTGAGTACCTCCTCCTTTTTGAAATTCGGTTAAAAAAATATCTTATATGTCAGGTACAGTTCACCTTTTAGAATTGTAAGCCAAATTTAAGAATGGTAATAATATTACAACAATAAAGTACAAATAAATTGGTACAGCGCGGGTTTGAGCAGCTTTCTGGAAGCTACCGACGAAAAATTATACATATTTGTCCGCCGCCATTAAACTTCCGACAAATTATGAGGGCGTAAGTACATTTTGCCGCCCACGAAATATATCAATGGAAAGGAATCTTCCTTCATATATATATTATTTTTCCTAAAAAGGAACAACCCACGGATTTAACCGAAATCTAAATTTATCATAAAAACATGTTTGGACGGTTATCGAACCCGGATCCCATTACATGTCAAACCAGTATAATGAGCACTCCGCTATTCAAGTATATTGCACTAAATAAAAAAACGCTTTTTACACTCAAAGCCCCATACTAGGATCCTCCTGTGTCGTGGGTGCCATGTACACATTGATAGACGAATACACAAACACCCAGACCTACAACAGAAATCGAAATTCAGATGTCTGTCTGGCTGGGGATCAAACCCGGAACCCACTGCGTGTCAGACCGGTATGATGACCGCTCCGCCACGCGGGTCGTCCTTATACATTTCCTTAATATTCCTTATACATTTCTCTACACATTATTAATTGTACTACATTTCCCAGGTGGTAGAACCAGTGTAGTTTACGGGGGAGGGACCGCCGCCACAACTAATTCTTAAAGCAGTTCTTGTGTTCGGTAGAAATAATTGCCGGCTCTATGAGGCGACTATTTTAATTCTCGGGAGTAATAACGGGTCTGTGATTGACTTTTTTTTTATAAATATGAAGTAGCGAACGAGCAAGTTACCCACCTGATGGTAAGTGGTTCCTGCCGCCCATGGACATTTATAAGCAACTTCATATAGAACAGGGGTTCCATATGAAGTCTATCACAAATGCTTTGCTACTCCCGAGGACTGAGAGAGTCGCGTCATATAGACGTAAGCCGGCAACCAACCCTTCCACCGAAACGCAAGAACTGCTTCACTTTAGTAATAGGTGTTGCGGTGGTACTCCCCGGTCGAACTACATTGGTTCTACCACCTCACAAACTTACATGCTACTTCAATATAATAAATGAATTATATATATCCTTTTCATTTCGCTACTTATCTCTCATTTATTTTAAAACTTGTATATAAAGCTTAACATAACATCTACCTGTAACTAGGCCTGATTCCCTTTTGACATTCCCATAAAACTGACACGCGTCCATATTGTACGTACAATCAACTAAGAAATAGGTACATGTCTGTTATTCTTCATTATATGATAATACTACGAAGAATAAGAACCATCGATAGATGATGCTTGATTATGCTTGAGTAGAGTGATTCTACTCCCAAAACACCATCTAATCCTTTGTTCTGCAAAAAGACATAAGTACCTGGAACAATAATACTGATTATCTAGTACAACCAAAAGCATTTTGTTGTTGAAGTTGTTGAACCAAAGACGCTTTGTAACAAAAATAAACTCAAACCTTGCAATTAAACAGAAAATCTAGATAATTTGTCTCTTTCCGAAATGTACGGAACGTACGATGTTATTGTGCTAGGAAAAGTTTCAAAGTAAGACAAACAACGGGAGTGCCGTGCAGGATTCCAGTTTAGTGTAAGTGGGAAAATACAATTTGTAGTGGATAAACAAGAGCTTTGGAACAACTTCGGTACGTCTTTTAACGAAGGAAATATATATAAATAAAATTGTCTGTTATTTCGAAATGGCTATGAACTAAGATTAATGTACTATGTGCATCAGCTTTTAGAAATGGAATGTCGGAATGACGACCCGCGTGGTAGAGCAGTCACCATACCGGTCTGACACGCAGTGGGTCCCGGGTTCGTTCGCCGGCCAGACAGAGTGTGAATAATAAGTTTAGATTTCTGTTCTGGGTCTGGGTGTTTTTGTATTCATATTTGTGTGTCCATGGCACCCACGACACAGGAGAAAATCCTACTGTAGGGCTATGAGTGTTAAAAGCGTTTATGTTTATAGTAACACTTGATCGAAGGCCACTAAACATACGTTGACGCTTACAGTGTCAATCGCTTGACACTGTAAGCGTCAACGTTGAGCCTTAAAAACAAATATAGTTGTTATTTCTAATAAGGGTACAAAATTACGCGGCAAATAATAGCAATATTTTACTGTAATTCGCTTAACGCTGTCATTTGCGGCGCCAAGCGAATATTTTGTTGCTCTAGGCATAGGTTAGGTTAGGTTACGCTCCCTTCGAAATGAATTTTGTGCTACTACTACTGCAATTGACCGAGCGTGTTAGTAAGCCCGTGAAATTAATAACTTCATTGAAATATGCTGCTGCCTATTCTCATTTCTCATGGGAGATGATTGAGTGGAACTTTAAGTATTTAATTTTTCAAATTTAATTTTAGATAGCAGTACTTATATACTCGTGCTAAAGGCATAGAGTTCAGTTGACACCGATAAAACATCTTGCAAGGCCATTTACTCTTCTACTTCATAAAAATGAATAGAAGAATAAGAATACCCTGGAATGTATTTGACATATAATACTGAACACAAAGAATTTAAATATTATTAGAATTTTACAAACGAAAATCCCTAACCAATTATCATAAATTTTGATTATAGGTTTAAGTAGTATAAAACATGTTAATCCTCTGTACAGTTAAAAATTACAACGGCTTAATTTAAATTAGTAAGGTCAATTCGACAATTAGAAACATTTTGTGTAAATACACTTACCAAATATTTTTACTTTTTCTATACCTACTGGCTTAAGCTGACTCAATTTCAATGTTAATACAATGTTATTTCTCAAGATCTAATCTATGAATTTTAGTTTAAAATCTACTACATCGAGGATTTTGTATGTTAAACAGAAATCATTATGAGAATAAATTATCCGACTGCTAAAATTGAAATTAGCATTTCAGGTTTTTTGTTTCTTAATAATATATTTAATTTTATATTTCTTGTAAGTTTCCGTGAAAATAATCACGTAATTTATACATTTTATTGGCTTTTATTAGATATCCATTTTGCCATAATAATAATAAATGGGTTGTCCTTTCTTTTTCTTTATTCCATATATAAAGGCGCTATATTTCAAAGCACCCTTAAAACATGAGAATGAAGATATTTAAAAAAAATGTTTGACTGGCCGTCTGTCCGTTTGGCCGTCTATCTCATTAGTCGTGATAGGTAGGCAGAATATTGTATTTATGTTGCCGCTACAAGAACAAATACAAAAAATAGAATAAAATAAATACTCGAGGGACTACCATAATACAAACATATTTTTTGCCGCTTTTATAAATAAAACTTTACGGAACCCTTCGTGCGTGAGCCGGCTCGCACTTAGCCGATTTTATTTGTATAATCGTAAACATTCTTAAATAACAATCATCGAACAAAACGACGAACAGACGAACAAGCAAACGATTTTACATCTAAGCGAGCCACAGAACCATAAAAGTCAATTCCGAATAAATTATTCAAGCAAGCCACCAGGCAAGCAAGATTTATCGCAATATTCGCTAAAAATCGTGGCATTGTTCCAGTACAAAGTAATGAATATAATTAACTTCTGCTTAATTTAACTAGTGTAATTTGTTTCAGTAATTTTATTGCAATTGGTTTGAGCTTTCTGGGTGCGTCGGAATTAACCGTTAAATATTACATATTACATTTATATATAACACATGTTAGGTCGATGGAATATTTTTTATGCAACAATTTTGATCCATCTATCCATCGAAAATTGATGTTTGTGTATAGGCTTGCTTTAATGGGGTGTTTTGGTAATTGATGGCACCGCGCTGGCATGAGTGTTGGTAAATGCAGTGGATGTCAATGTTCTGCAGGAAGTTACTGCTGCACATATTTGGGATTGTGTTTCTAGTTTGCCTCTTAAAATATCCGCAGCAAGAGACGGAGTAGGTCTATTTGACAACACAGGCATTATTGATAGGACCTTTTTTATTGCGCAAAAGAGCCTGCGCCCAAGGGCATGGGCATCAACCCCAGATAAAATCAATCTTACCTGAGTTTAGCTTGGAATGCATTGTTACCTTTAAGAACGTAGTTGGAACACCTTGGATGATTATATCTCCATTACCACACCCTTCAGAACAGTAAGACAAGAACAGTAGCAGAACACTGCTGTTATGGGAAAAAATACCTAAGGACATATAATTTTCCGAGTACAAGTTATATTTAATTTTCATAACAATATATAGAAATAATGTGGTTCAAATCTATTAGATACTTGCTACTACAGATTCATCGTAAGCACTTGGAATAAAAAAAATATTGCTACGTATTCCATTTCATGGATGGTTTCGATACATAAATACAAGTTTCCATCTCTTTTTCTTCCTTACTAAATATTTCAATTCTTAAAAGCAATTGAAATAATTGTGCAATAAATCATTTCATTTTATAAATAGTGCAGCCTTACAATTTTGCGTGGAAGGAAGAAAAAAAAAAGGTAATTGTAGTCCTTGTCTTTCCGTGCCTTGCCTTTCCTTGCCTTATCTGTATGTTTTCAGTGATGCCTTTTCATACAAACATGGTCTTTCACTGAAGGCCTCATTCGAAATAAATTGGCCTGAAGAGAACCACGCAAACGAAGCACCGGAGAGTACTATGAGAGATCTCAGGATTTACATATATGCATATTGAGGCCACCGAGGGGTTTTAGTGAGAATATAACTCACAAAGGTCGAGTGTCTTTTGAAAATTTCCACCCCAAAACAAAGAACAAACGTCCCTATTCGAAAACTCAGAATCGCTCAGCGTCCTGTAGAGAAGACTATGACTTTTACCGAATTCTACTTCGAGACATGATACGCAACGATAAAATCTATCGACACTAACCCTATAGATATAACTCTTAAAATAAGCAAACTGAAGGCAATGGGCTAGCAAAATCGCTTGAACAATCTATAACCAACGAGGAAGAAAGATTTTTGAGCGGTTACCGCGTTTATGCAAAAGAAAGAAATTGTGCCCCTTGATTAAATGTACCGTTGACCTGAAGAACATAGTAAAAACCACTGGATATAGAAGGCACAGGACCGGGTGAAGTAGTTTTAAGACTTTTAACAATATAAATTGTATCAAACATAAATTGTTCATCTAAAAATTTCAAGGGAATAGAACTTATTGCCAGTGCTGTAATCATTACTCCCTTTTTTTTATAAATAGGAAGTAACAAACGAGCAAGCAGCCCACCTGATGGTAAGTGGTTACTGCCGCCCCATGTACATTTGTAAGCAACTTTATATAGAACAGGGGTTCTATATGAAGTCTATCACAGATGCGTTGCTACTTCCGAGGACT
>DWNE01006928.1:0-12663 GCA_018249875.1 Cecropterus toxeus
CCGGCAACCACACCCTTCCACCGAAACGCAAGAACTGCTTCATGCTAGAAATAGGTGTGGCGGTGGTACTTCCCCGGGCGAACTATATTGGTTCTACCACCTTCTCGTGGTATTAGTTGAACTGAAATGAAATGAAATGTCTTTATTTTGCACAGGCCAACGGGGGCACTTACAAATTGTCATTTACATTTTTTTCCAATATTACCACCTGATCGGAACACAACCTCAACTGAGAAGATACAGCATGAAACTTAGCGGGTTTCTCTTTTTTGTTTGTATCATACATGTATGTGTGTTTTAACAATTTGTTTTTAACACATAATAATAAAAGCTAGCTAATAAAACTTAAAACCCAAAACGTCAAAATAAAACCCAAAACAATCAGTTACACTGCATGCTCATTTACTAGTTCTTTTATACACGGAGAATCTTTGCCAACTTTAATATAAATTTTATAGAATACGTTCCAGAGAGAATAAAATTTCTCTAGTAAATTCCTCACCGTACTTTATGAAATTCTACTCCGCGGCTACATAGTAAAACTACGGAGTTTTTAAATATTGTTCGAACAAAATTGCGAAGGTTCATTCTGTCAAAGCGTACTGGTTAATTAGTTGTGAAACTTTTATAAAAATTATAAAATAAAAGCTTAATTTTTATATGGTTTTTGACAATGGTTCTGGATATTCGTACTCAGACCTCAGATTTTCAGTAATAATGTGTAGAAGAAATTAATTGTCATTTGTTTCATCGGTGAAGGAGAAATTCGTTAGAAAGTCTGCGAGTCTGGTGGTGGGGTGTGGTAAACAATTCATCCTAACCGTTTTTTATAACAGCGGCGTATGGCTTACACCCTTCTCACTATGAAAGGACCCGTGCACAACGAGTAGTTGTTTGATGAAATAATAAAAACTTATTAATAAAACCAGATACTGTAAAATTGATAATACGAATATACAGGCGTGCTCTCTAGTGCCGGTATTGTATATCACTACCCTCTCTCTTCCCGTTCTTATTGTAGAAGGCGATTAAGGGTCAGATTTTAGCAGATAGGAAGCATCATATGTTTTTATAATGTGGAAGTAGAAAACGAGCATACAGTCCACCTGATGGTAAATGACAACTGCAACCCATGGAAACCTAACCTAATCTAACCTAACTGTCAGCTATCCTTGAGGACTAAGTTGGAACGCCACGGATAAACATGGCTCCTTTTATCACATCCTTCATATCAGAACTCGGCAACGCATAACATAGTTGGTATTTGATAGAAAGAGGTGTGACGGTGGTGCTTTAGTCGATCCATAAATAGTTCTATCACCTTTCCATTCTGTGTAACATCAACTCCCACTGAAGTACCAACACAAATGCTAGGCGTGGCAATAAAAGCCTCAAAGGGCTCAGAGAAGATAGATGAATAGAATATATAGAAATTTCAACTTAGTATCCAGAAAAAGGAAAACTTGATCAGCTTCAACTATAATATTTATTTCATTTGCCAAAAAGAGTCAGACATACGAGTAATAAAAGGCCTAAAACTTTTATATATAGATAGATATTATAATAAACACGCGCAGAAGGGGAACAGATATAAAAAGGTTTGATTACACAAAGTATATACTGAATGTGTCGTATAAAACCTTTTGCGCAAAAAGGACTTTGGCAATAGAAAAAATTGGCTATTTGCGAGCCGAGCCACGTAAGGGTAGGGTCTGTAATCCTATTAATGTATCACATATTTCACTTCTTTTTGTCCTAATGAAGAGATTATTCTTGTTAGGTTTATCCCATCGCAATTGGTTTCATGATCTATATCTACTTATATATCTATCGGATTATTACGCGGTGCGCTATGACATAGGGCTCTTCCAAATGGTGTAAAAAGATTTCTCCTTCGAAGCCGGCGATGCATTAGCGACTCCCGTGGTGTTGCAAATGTCCATAGGCGACGACTACTTACCATCAGGTAGCCCGTCTGCCTTATTGTTAGGTTTAGGTTTAAAAAAACTATCGGTACAAATATATAAAAATGAGACGGTGTGTGTCTATTTGTTACTCGATAACGCAAAAACCACTGATCCGAATATAGTTTATTTAACTGATCAATTTACAGGTTACTTTGAATTCAGATAGTTTGCACTATTTAAAGATGGCGATTTTTTTTACATCCCGTAAAGAAGCGCGGGTACTTCAGCTAGTTCTGAATATAAGAGAGCGAGCTTCAAGTACTTCGTTATGATTTTAAACTAATATTATCGCGGAATTGATACATTGTAACATATAACGGGTATTTGCAATATGAGGTTTTTAGATATCGTTTTGCCGATATTTCATCCCAGTTATATAGATCGTGGTCACGGCAACAAAATATCAGCAAAAAGAAATTCAAACCGCATATCATATATTTAAAAATATCGATTCCGCGATGTTTGGATCGTATTCCAAAAAAAAAACGAGAGAGGAGAGAGTAGAGTAGCATAAAACTTAACTCTCCTATTACTGGTTCTCCTCTCAGAACGAGTCTTAGGCAATAGCCCGCCACGCTGGTCAAGTGCGAATAGGTAGACCTCACACACCTCTTAGAACTTTTATTTTAAAGAAGAGGTGTGTAGGTTTTTCCATGATGTTCCTTTTTTCGTCGTTATGATATAAGTCATAATTCATTTCTTATGATTTATGTATCATTCATTAAAGATAATTGGGTGAGCAGGCTGTATTCTTGTCTGATAAGTGTGGTATGAGAAATATACTCATCCAACGCAAGTTTAGTCCTCAGGAAGAGCAAAGCATCGGTGGCTAACTTCAGGTAAGGCTCAGATTTTATCTTTTTGACAAAATAGTTTTATATATTCTATGTCACTTTTCAAATTGAAACAATTCTAATGATATGTCATACGTCACAATCCGTCAAGCCGTTCCGGCTGTAGCGGCTTGCCAAAGAAATGGACATACATACACACATGCATACAAATATACATACACACATTCATACATACATATACACGCTTTCTACACTCATACGCTCGAAAATCATTACCCTCCTTTTAACGCAGTTGGGTAATAAGGAAGGGGTTTTTACGTGTTTGGCTTATTCTCGTACAGATATTGTTATGACCAAATGCATCAAGTGGCAAAGTCCATAGAGGCACGGAATTTAATAGGCGGGCCCTTTGTAAATTCAACGAACCTTCTGGTAATATAGCTAAAAGGACTTTTGTATTTTCCCAATAAATGTACATTTCATTTTTGCAAATTACTTTTATCCTCGTTTCTAACATAGCGTTCAATTAAACGGATGTCGTTTGTGTTGTTGACGATGTTACATTTTATCTCGTGACATATTCGGTTTGATTTTTTCTTTTACCCGACGAATGTTTTTCGAGCGTGTGTTATATAATTTAAAAAATGGCGCCTGAAAATAGAGGAAAAAGGGAGGGTAGGGACGATCTTTTTTTAACAGACTTCCAAAAAGGAGGAGGTACTCAATTCGTCTGTATTTTTTACTATTACGACAATATGGGTATCAAATGAAAGCTAGTAAATAGACCAATCTAACCAAATATATTTTTAGTTCAATATTTTGACAAAAACTCAAAAAAACGTTATAATAAATATACGAGTATATCATTATCAACAAAAAAATCGTTTTAGGCAGACGGGTTTTTTGTTATAATGTTTTAATGATGTCACTAGTTATTAATAAATATGGGTATTTTTTTATCGAAGTAACATACGAGCATGCTGTCCACCTGACTAGATCCCCACTGATAACTGTAACAGGGAGAATGAGAGTCTAAGCTAAGTTCGTCTACATACGTTGCTATCCCAGTTGCCTTATTTAAAGCATCTCAGGCAACTGTCTCCTCTCTTCTTTCAAACCATGGAATTTCAACAGTGTTGTTAATAGTCAAAAATTGGTATGCTCTCATAAACGGGTCACGAACTGCTGGCGAATTTTATTTTTACATGCCATAATATTTAACTCCAATTTCGATCATCCCTTGATTAAATTATTCTTCTTTATGAAATTTTCTAAAATACTTAATAATAACTTGAATTAAATTTCCATGCAAATTATATAATACGTTAGAAATCACTTCTATATTGAAAACTAGTGGAGCCCGCGGTTTCACCCGCGGGTAAAAGAAATGAAATTACTTCTGTGTAGTTTTAACAATTAAGGTTGCACACGCGACGGAAGCTTAAAAAATGGCGTAACTTCTCCCGTTTTCCCAACATTTCCCTTCACTGCTCTGCTCCTATTGATTGTAGCGTAATGAAAAGTATACTATAACCTACTCAGGAGTATGAAGAATAATTGTACCAAGTTTCGTTAAAATCTGTCGAGTAGGTTTTGTTTCTATAACGGTTATACAGACAGACGGACAGACAGAAAGACAGACAGACAGACATAAATTTTACTGATTGCATTTTTGGCATCAGTATCGAACCCTAATAGTTATTTTGGAAATATATTTCATGTACAAAATTTACCTCTCTACAGATTTATTATAAGTATAGATAGAAGATAGAAGATCTAAACGATAATATGAAAAATATAAAGAATTATGATCATACGCTTGATTAAATTCTTATTCTTTATGAAACTTTCTAAAATATAATCCAGCTTAAATGAAACTTCGGTCCGAATTTACGATAGAAGCAATATTGGATAACGGTAGTTCACGACTCACGTTTTGCCACGCGGAAGGACTGCTCGTGACAGTTTCAAAATTAGCTTCATTTTACGAGATTTTCCGATACCCAGGGCTGCCACTTTATACGAAGTAAATGTCTTAAAGTAGTTATTAATTATTTTGAATTAATTATATTTTCGTGAACTCTACGAATAACGAATGTACCCAAAGTTATCAAATATATTTTGTTTCTTTTTGAAATTGAAAATATTGTATATTATATAGGTACAGCTGTAATAATAAAAAGTTAACGAAATTCACATACATGCTATAAAAACATTTTCTAAAACTATTTTGCAACGTTATGTTTGTATTTCGTATTCTTCGCTATCTTTACAAACATAACACATAACTCAATGGGTCATGTATGTAAAGCAGGTTATGTGTATTTTCGTCCCACTAGTGGGCACGGGTTTCCTTTTAAAATGAAAGGGCTTTAGGCCATAGTCCTTTGCGCTGGCTGAGTACGAATTGGTACAAATTTTTTTTTAGAGAACTCAACCTTTCTTAACAATATTTCCGTGCCTCAACGATGAGCCTCAGACCATAGATGAAGAGGCCAAATTTCAACAATTACGCTACCATGGCAGTGAGCTGCTATGACAAAATCTTATATTTTACTACGGCAACATTATCGTAAGTGGCAACCCTAATAATAGTTAAACTTCAAAGCTGGCAGGTTATAGGCGAAATAATTTCTAATTCAACACGAATCGGTGCGAACTGTACTGCTAGTTAGGGACTGAATTTATGACATATATTGGAAACCTTGTTCAGATTCAGCGTAAATTTATTTAGCGATTTACAGTTGATATTTACTGTTCTGTAGCATATTTTAGAAATAAATTTGGAACAAGAATAATAATTAACACGATGCAAAATATTATTTAGTAATACTTGCCAAAAGTAACGCCAAAATGGCCACAGCTGTCCATGGACATTGGTAAACCTAGACAAAACATTCATCTCAGATGAGTTGCTACCTCTAAGTTGGAATGCCTCGAAGTTTACGGGCACCTTAGCATAAGCGAAGAATGAAAAAAATCTTCAAACAGATTTTTGACATTTTAGTTTTTTTTGGTCACAGTTTTTTCAAACAGAAGGACCGTTATTGCTTTCTTGTGTTTGTGTCATTTTTTAATAGTTTATATATCCTTTTTTAAGCTGATATTATCGCGGAATTGATTAATATTAATATGTTACAGGTACACGCGATATGCGATTTTTAATTTCTTTTTGCCGATATTTCGACCCATTTCGATATTTATATATCCTGTAACGCCCCCCCATTTCTACACATAGCATATAATGAGTTAAAATCCGAGTCTAGCTAACATTTGTTTTTATTTAAAATGGAAATACGAAAGTCTTACCATAAGGTGTTGTGACGTCACTAAAATAGTTGCCATCTTAAAATAAAGTAATCAAAATTAGCCTATATACTGACCAGTTAAAAAGCTACATATTATTATTCTAAAAGCTACATATTACATATATTTTTTTATATAAATCGAACCAGTGGTTCTTGTGTGGTTAAGTTACACACAGACGTACACCATCTCTCATCATTATTATTATTATCATCTCATTTTATATATAAGTGTAGATATAGATATGAAATAGCGATAATTACCAGCAGGTAAAATACATATAATGTACGTATCTAAGATTTATAGTTCCACCTGAAATGACGTATCGACCTGAAATTCGAACGTCGAAGCGCCCTTGGCCTAGTGGCCCAGTCTGCTAAGTTAGAGGCCGGGGTTCACAACCAATTCAGGGTAATACGTCTACGATGAATTTCAAAAGCTTTTAGATATTAAACTTTTTATGAGAATGAAACGGGAGAAATAGTTCTTGGTTTTCAATGTCATATCATATCAATTTGGATAGTGAAATATGTTGGACTTATGTGAATGAGTAAAAATATTATAAATAAACAATAAATAATTATGTTCTTTTATTGTAGTAGCAAATGAGTATGCACGCATGGCCATGTATATCAAAAACTTATTCCAACAAGAATAGGTGGGCCTAAAGTCCATCATACTTGAATTGTTTGAAATATGAGATGAATTATTGGAAAGAAGTCATCACCAACCCGCTGGGCACGGATATTCTCCTAGGATAAGAGAGTTTAGGCCATAGTCCGCTGGCCTAGAATAGAAAGTGCGAAAATATAGAAGTAGTAGTTGGAAATAGGCCATGTTTCTTAAATAACAAATGCGAGCCCTGCTATATCCTATAAAAAAACACTGCACTCATAGCCCCACAATAGGATTTTCTCCTGTGTCGTGGGTGCCATGGACACACAAAGACGAATACACAAATACCCAGACCCAGAACAGTAATCTAAACTCATCATTAACATTTCTGTCTGGCCAGAGATCAAATTCGGGACCCACTGCGTGTCAGACCGGAATGATGACAGCTCCTCCACGCGGGTCGTCAAATCTTAATGTTGTATTTTTTACCAGATGAAGTAGCAAGTAGTGATGGTAAATGGTGACTGCCGCCCATGGACACCAAGACCAGACCAATATTCAAACACCCAGACCCAGAATAGACCAATTGTGAACTTTGCCGCACAGTATATCCTTAAATTGGAGGACATAGATACAAAATCAAGCTCAGAGAGAATTACATTAGCCGAAGTGCTCGGCAAACTACATCTCACAACTAGGCGAGTTGCCGAGAGGTTGGATTCAATTATCTCCGACTGGTTTATGTATAATGAACTAGCTCGAGGGAAACCTTGCGGTGTTGACTGTTAAGATGTAGCTTATATTTGTATCATGATGCTAATATTATAAACAATTTGTGCCTCGTGGCTTCACCGGCTACTACTTAAAAACAAACAAACATAGCGTGATGTGCTTAGCCTATAGCCTTTATCAATAAATAGACTATTCAATACAAAAATATTTTTCAATTTGAACTAGTATTTTCTGAGATTAGCTCGTCTCCAATCAAACAATCAAACACTTCAGCTTTATAATATTAAAAATATAATAATACTAGCAGACCCGGCTAGCACGACCACTTCGTTGGACATTTAAAAAAATTGTGTATTTATTAGCATTCATTATTTCTATCCATAAAGCTACAATACTACGTTTCATAGAGCTTGCTTCAAAATTGGCGATCTTTCATACAAACTTTTAACCACTATTTAAACCCCTTAGGGGTTGAATTTCTAAAAATCCTTTCTTATCGCTCAGTTACACCACAAAAAGAATCTATGCACAAAATTTTAGGGTACTACGTACAATACTTTCGGCTGTGATAAATAAGTCAGTGTGTCGGAATCGCCTTATATATATATAGATAGTACATATAGTATAAATCGGCAAGTATGTGAAGAATTATGTTTGTTACTTGTTTACGCAAATACTACTGACTGAATTTGGATGAAGTTTGGCACACAGATGGTTCATGACTTGGATTTTTTTTTGTTTACAGGGACCTTCAAAAGGTACACCGAAGCCTTGTGAGACACTCCGTGTTATGTGGGATTTTCACCCAATAAAACCCCCTCGGTGGACTTCCTCAGCGTTTGCAGGGAACTCCAGGATCTCCAATGGAACGCACCGGTGCCCCCTAGCGCGGCGCCCCTTACGGGTTCATCTGTTAGGGGACGTTTGACACCTTCCAGTGTTTGTGACGACATGCAGCAACACATGCCGCTGTCATTCTCAGGGTTGCTGGCTGGGCGGTTCGAGCTCCCACTCAAGCTGCCCGCAACCCCAGAAGCCCCTTCTAGTCGCCTCTTACGACAGGTAGGGGATACCGTAGCCGTATTCTACTCCCAGGCTACAGTTATGACTTGGATTAGGCATATGTCCAAAGCGGGCAGAGTCGCGGGAGAACGCTACTAAAGTTATAATATAATAGACAGAAGAAGTAAACTTTATTTTGATTTTCAATAACTATGTTTGCAGTTTCACCCACATAAATATCAAGGGAATTATGTATTCTTTCGGAATAAAAGTACATTATCTATGGTATTTCAGTATGTCTTACTATGTCTTAGACAAATTTTATCTAGGTCTGTTTCAGTGTTCTGGTGTCATTAATTATCAAACATCCATCCTCAAAAACGCCTTTATACTAAATAGCAATCGAGTATATTATATGTTTAGTAATCTCTGTGTCTCAAAAACATCAGTAAAAACCTTACATAGAACAGTGGTTCCATCTAAAGACTGACCCGTTCCTAAACCTGATAACAGAGTCACCTAATAAAAAACTGATCCGACAACCAATTAGTGTAAATCCGCCCAAATTCCACGCTAAGATAGCAAACAAGCTTACAACTTTAACTTTAGCGTTGTACAATAAAGCTTACTGAACTTTGCCGAACCAACAACACAGTGTTGAATATGGATGATTTACGAATACCCTGATGAGAACTGTGCTCTTAGTATAAGTCAATCACGTTTCCTCATTTTTGCAAATACATTGCTTTGTAATAGAAAGCATTTTAAATATATAGATAAACCCGGCGTTTCTTGGCCAATCTTCTCAATTGAATCTCAATCTCTTTCTCAATCGTCGTGTTCCGATCCGGTGGTAGTGCAAGAAAAAATATTGTGACCGACAATTTGTAAGTACTTACTTCCGTAGTTCTATGCAAAATAAAGATATTTCATTTCATTTCACGTTTACGCTTTTAGTTTTGACCATACCTTGCAATGATCCAAATCCAAAGGGAGAGAACCAGTTTCGTTCCACCGGGTACCACCGCCATACTTATTTCTAGTGTGAAGCAATTTTTGCGTTGTGCTAGAACCTGGTTGCCGGCTCACTTATATATGAAGCGAACATATTAGCCCTCGGAAGTGGCAACGCATCAGAGATCGATTTCACATAGAAATCTTGTTCTTTAAGAAGTTGCACCACCAGAAGAACGCCTCCTATAGTACATCAATCACTTACCAAGAGGTAGAATGCATGCCCGTTTACTACTTCAATCTGATAACAAAATTGGCCATCACGCGACGCCTGGCTGATGTGAAACATTGTGTTTGTGAAAGTAATATGTATAAAAGACAATACTGCTGCTACTGCGATGGTAACTAATTATAAACCGTAATGAAAATAACGCCATCTACGAACAGTACTCCGCACATCAAACTAACACCGCCCGCTTAGTTTTGTTTGATACAGAAAATTTCCGAAAATGTTTAACAGATGGCGCAAAAAACAATAAACGTAACATCGCCGCGCCATTAGAGTTACCTGTGCTTATAGATGTTTCACATAAATAAGTAGAAGCAACCAAGAGCAAAGTGCTGAACAATTTTGATTTACCAGTACCCCAATGATTAGTGATGAATGATAAGCTCTGGACCCAATCAAAGTTTCTAAATTGAGCTTAGTAATAGAAACGTCAACTGTACATATTGAGTAACATAAATCAACGAGTTGTTTCAAAGCTCTTGGGAATAACCCGGGATTCAAATAAATAGACAGTTAATTCGCATGTACCGTTGATATTGGTAGTGTAATTAGTACATTATTCAGGTCACTAAATTTAATATTTGTTTCAGGTAAATAATTTCAGATAAATAATAAATTTTACGTTATTTTACCTTTGACTAATATTATAAATGCGACAATTTGGGACGATGTGTGTTTGTGTGTGTGTTAATCTGTCACACAAAAACTATTGATTGGATAGAGATGAAATTTCACACACAGACAGTTTATAACCAGGATTAACACATAGAGTACTTTTCACTGTTACCCAAGCAGGCAAAGCCGCGGGAAAAACTAGTAAAGTTATATTGTGAGTTGTATGTATGTTTTATAATAGCCGCCGTGATTGGCAGGCCGGATCGGGCGATTACGGATGTTTTAGCGCTACAAAATCACATAGAACTTTAGAATCAGTCTGACGACCCGCGTGGCGGAGCGGTTAACATACCGGTCTGACGCGCAGTGGGTCCCGGGTCCGATTCCCGGCCAGACAGAAATATGAATGATGAGTTTAGATTTCTGTTCTGGATCCGGGTGTTTGTGTATACATCTTTGTGTGTCCATGACACCCACGACACAGGAGAAAATCCTAGTGTTACGAGTGTAGAAAGCGTTTTAGTAACCCCACAGAAAGACGTTACTGGCCCTCTCCTGGATCATCCCTTAGTTACCAAATAAGTCATCCGCGGTAGTGTTATTAAAGACCGACAAACCGGCAAAATATTAGCTACAAATTAGCTCTTTTGCTCAATTAGATCTTTGAGGCTCTCCCGTTTGTTTGTACAACGACTAAAAGTATCCTATGTGCTGATTTAATTCAAAAAATATCTGTGTGCTAAGTTTCATCCAAATCCGATAAGTAGTTTCTGCATGAAAGAGTACAAGCACACATACATTTTTACAAGCTTTCGCATTAATTATTATTACCCATTGCAGTCTAATGTATAGAATTTAAATAAATAACACTATATGTAATTTTATTCTTCACAAATTTATATAAAAGGTAAAAGTTCTGAAATGTCTCAGTAACGAGCTAAATATACAAATTTTCGTTCAAATAAAATATTGACAGGCTCAAATTGACACATTGATAAGCGACACGAACTCCGGACTAAGTGATTGGCAGCTGACAAGGTTGGTGATGCTAAAAGCCTTAGATAACTTTGAAGAAGATATTTGCGTAACCTGAATTAAAGCTCTAATGTAGCGCTAAAACATTAGCTATAAATGTGATAAAAACAGAATATACTATTATTGCCAATTTTATTGTCTCTTTTGACATCTGATTTTCTTTTTTCATAAAACAATCTGGATGAAGGTTCTAGGTAATTTCGTAGCGCTAAAACATCCGTAATAAAAGGGATACAAACGAAATGTTCTACATTCCGTTTGTATCACTTTCAAAAAGAAGAAAAAAATTGGCAATTGTGCAATTTTTCCCCTTTTTCTATTTTGTATGTCAACTGTACACACTGTAGACTTTACACACAAGCGCCTAGGATTTTTCCTGATGTTTCCTTTTCTATAAAGCAGTGATAAATAATTTCTAATACGCACATCCCAATTTAGAGGTCGATTTTCAATCATTAGGCTATCACTGTCGGGTATAGAAGATAGATATTAAAACACTTATAAGCTTGAAAGCAGTTACAGCGCTGTGTAGCATTCCATCGATCTGGCTGCTCCAGTATTAGATCACATCAAATATTCAAGTCACGCGGGCCGCGGTATAAATACAACATGCTCATATTTCGTATTGTCTCGTATCGACCCGTGCCGGTGTCGAAACTTCGTGGAGAGATTTATATGGTCATATATTTTTGGCGTCAATTTTTATGAACTAAATAATGTTGGTTTGTTGAAATAATGTTGAAATTTAGTGCAGTTCTTCTATATCAGAGGATCCATTAGGTATATAAAATTATACATGCATGTATGGTTGCATGCATAAAGGACTTTTCATTATCCTCCCGTTTTATCCAAATTACATGCTTGAAATAACTCACTACATTATCTTTGCGTCACGCATGCAAATGGCAAGTATCTACGATACGAAAATATAGATACAAGTGGTACGTACTAGATCCGCAAGGTTCACAAGCACGCGTGTCTATAAACAGACTACACTCATAAATAAAAATATATATTCAGACCCGAACCATTATGGGATAATAATTAATATTATACGAATGTTGGTAACTTGGTAACTGAAAGTAAGTGACAGTAACCTTTTATATGAAATGTAATTTATACGTTTAAAGAATAACATGAATAATTAATCGATATCTTATTTAAATGTTTTTAATATTATAAATGATATAAAATATAAAAAAAACCATTCATCCAATAAGCAGTAATAAAAAAACAAAAATATCATCAACAAAAATATATAATCTATACATCTATACATACATATAAATAAAATTGAAGTGTCTGTTTGTAATATCAAAATATTTTTTTTTTACCAAATGCATATAAATATATA
>DWNE01006929.1:0-12663 GCA_018249875.1 Cecropterus toxeus
CTCATCATTCATATTTCTGTCTGGCCGGGAATCGAACCCGGGACCCACTGCGCGTCAGGCCGGTATGGTGACCGCTCCGCCACGCGGGTCGTCAAATTAATCAAGTAAATAAATATAAAAAATATTTTATTTTACACAACCCAAGCACTGCCGCAGGCAATACCTAGTCGAGATGATTAGATAAGATCGTATTTCAATGCCGCGGACGGCTGAAGGATAATGTCCGTAATTCGACTGGCTCGAGACCGTTTCCCCGCTCTTTAATGCATCAAATTGAATTTATTGCGAGCGACTTAAACATTTGTTGTAACAGTTGCTAAAAATATTTTTACAGGATTATTAGTAATTTCGTCTGAGTAAAATACATGGTTAAGCTTTTATAACGCGAGTCGGTCAAATTGGTCAAGGCTTAGCCAAATGTTGAGAGGTAGACCGGCCTGAATATACAGTGAGACGGCGTATAAGAGGATAGACGGCAGACGATAAACATTTTTTATCAGATTGAAGTACCGAATGATTATTCAGGTCACCTGATGCCAAGTGGTCACTGCCGCCCATAGACACACAAACATACATATATACGCTCAATAAATATTAACCTGTTTCCGACGTAGTCGAGTAAGAAGACGGAACATCTCATTAACCCTGCTTCGCTTCATTCTATCCATCCATCCATCAGCCTTGCAATGTCCACTGCTGGACATAGTCCTCTCTAAACGGCGGCACTCGAACCTTCCTGTGCCTTCTGAATCCAACGGTTCCCCGCTGTCCTATTCAGGTCATCAACTATGAAAGTATCTCATTATAATTTTCATGTTTCTTCCTTTGACGTAATAACCTTAACCTGGTAATATACAAAACAGAAGTACCATTGCTTTAAAATTCTTACATAGGTACACGTGTAGACTCAAAAGGGTTAATCACCCGCAAGTACGATAGCCACAAATGTAAAACATGGAGTATTTCATCGTCTTTTTACAATACAGAATACGCTTAACAGATAACTCCGGAAGGCCCAGCCTTGACGAGGGATCCGACTCTTGACAGCGATAGCTTTCAGACCTTTCAGAAATGACGCTGAATAATACAGGGCTCGTACAAAAGTTGATGAATCGTTACATTTTACGAGAGTGACCGCAACCCTAATTTCGAGCCGAATTCTAATTTTGAGCCTTGTCTTCTCGAATATGTAATAAGCTGTCTGTTTTTGGAGTTTTCGGCAATTTTAGCCATGTTGGGGCTAAATACCTCGAATTATTGGAGTGGATTTTGGTAGTGATGCTTGGAATTTAAATAAATTAAAGATAAATCTAGCGTTAGTTTCTAGTTTTCTACGTTATAAGTTTTCACATAGTATTTGGCATGTAACATTACGGTGGAGTTATAGCTGATGGAGTTCTGTTGCTTAAAATGGTTATAAGATTACACCACTGTCATCCTGTAAACAACTTACTATAAACATAATAGAGTTGAGAATTTATAAGATAAATAGGATATAATTGAAGCTAAACATCATTAACTGTCCGAAGGAAGGTGAAGAAGGAGAAACCACGCAACTTGCTTCTCCCAAGGACTTCGATGGTCCCTCACATGACTGTGAGCCGATATCAATTTCAGTTTAACCAATTCAGTTCTTAATGAGTAATGAAACGATATATTTTATGTGGTGTATGTAATTTTGAAGATCTGCGTGCGTCTGATACTTTTGGAAGTAACCAATAACTAACATTTTTTTGTTTATGCCGAGTTATGTGGGAGTTTTCCCAAACTAAAATACCCTTGGTAGCTGTCCTCGGCGCCACGAATTTGACCAATTTGAACGTGTTACACAATCGGACTAAACCCAGATGGACGGCTGGGTTTACGTTTGTACGCGACCACACATACCGTCGACCGCAACAATGAAAGCTTCTTTCAATCGCCTCTTATGACAGGCAGATAATATCGTAGCCATATTATAACCCTGGAACCACAGAGTGGCATGATAAACATTTAGCGTGCACATTAAAAGCGATACTATATAGTACAGGATTGTTATCAATCATCCTTATTACAGGAGGCCCATGTCAAGCAGTGGATATGAAAAAAATTGGATAGTTGGATGTTATCAATCTAGTTGAGATAGTATCATATACCGTCATAACAGTGGTGACTGTTATGACGGTGTATGATACTATTCATCAAAACAAAGATATATTTGATACTATTCTTTCTTTAAAACAAAGACCAGAATATAAATATCAATTTAACATATAGACATAATTATGCTGTATCACCATACAACATATTATGTCTATAACCGTTATTAATTCAGTGTTTTCCAGGAAACAAAATTCTACAGCCATCGACATGTATTCCAGGGTCAATAAAGGACAATACGACGGACCAATCATGGGCGAGGCAGTTCCCAACGACTAATCCGAATGCCGCATTACATACGGTCCAACCGTGCGTTCCCTCGCGTGAACAAACTTTTTCGATAACAGTTACAAACAAAAAGTGTTATGTTATCTGTTGTGTTTGATATTGCGTTATTTCTAGTTATTTCTTAGCTTGGAGTTGAGATATCAATAGGCTGTGAGATACTGAAATACAGTTTTTTTGTGATATTTGAAATGATGAACGTATATCTATAATGGACATTACTTCAAGACTTTTTATGTATTTTATTCTTATAATATTTTAGTTGTATAAATAATACTTTCATTGTCATTTTATTAAGACGGGCTTTTTGAGCGTAAGTAGGTGTGTATGTATGTACCTTATGCAAAATGAAGGTGGACTATACCGAACCGAGGTAAGTTTTAGGATGAAGCGAGATTTAATTATGGTTTCTTGAAATCTTTTGACAATCGTCAAATCTAAATTCTTTCCAGCTCCCTAAAGAAACACGAATTTTGGAACCCTTTAGATCTTGGCGTCTGGATCGGCCGCTCCAGTCACCCTATGGTATGGTATATGGGCTGGATTTGATGGTTGTGGTGTCGGTAGATTCGAGATTAACCAGGGTCGGCTGTTTTAAAATATGCTTCAGCCTCAGAAAAGGGTTAACGACTCAGTAAACTACAATTGGGACTGACAGCTTAACGTGCTCTTCTAAACCAAAACGCTCAAAAAAT
Organism: Cecropterus toxeus; assembly: GCA_018249875.1. Classification (NCBI taxonomy): domain Eukaryota; kingdom Metazoa; phylum Arthropoda; class Insecta; order Lepidoptera; family Hesperiidae; genus Cecropterus; species Cecropterus toxeus. The sequence goes on from DWNE01006929.1 coordinate 3,120, forward strand.
TACCAGCAGCGGTCACCCATCCCACCTCCGACTGCGCCAGATGTTGCTTAACTAATCGATTACGATATAAACAAGCGCAGGGCTACATGTTCTCTCATATACGAAAATAAACGAAACAAACAATAACAAATTTAGACGATGATTCATAGTCCAATCTTCATAGTATACCTCGTTCAATAAACTTTGCTAGTTCACAGTAGACTAAGCGTAAAATCGTTGGAACAACAAGATTACATTGTGTCCAGTATGCGAATTAATGACATGCAAATTTTAATAGGTTTATGATTAAAGCAAATAATTAAGCCTACATTTTTGCAACGCCATGCGCTCCCGTCTGCTTCAGCATAATGTTATCTTCGTTAGTTACATTGTTTGAAAAGTGTTGTTTCTTTTGGCTACTTAACAGTTCGTGTACACAGACTTGTGGTCTTCGTTGTTCACAAGTCACGAAACAGGAATTTTAGAAGAAATAGAAAATGGTAAACGTTTATCGTCCTCAAAGTACAAACAAAAATTTTCGCTTGAATTTTGCTTTACGCTGATGTCTCTAAATATCTTAGTATTTACAGTCAATATACAGCTTACTTTACAATCAATTTACCACGGTAGTAATAACACTTTGTGTCAATCTAGAACAAACTATTTGTTTGTCAAATGCCATCCGAATCCAATCAGTACTTTTTGCTTGAAACAATATCAAACACACATACATCCTCAAAAATCGCATGTATACTATTATTAAGAGGATAATGTTTTTAAAACAATTTGGATAATATTAAAAAAATACGTGATGAATAGATAGCCTCTCTTCCTTTGGGAAGTCGGTTAATAAGCGGCTAATAACAATATAAATTTAACTCAACTCGACTAAGAAATAAATGACTATCTTCTAAGTTTACAGACAAGAAAGTATATAAAACGATAACTCACACTCCGGATACGAGCAAGACGACGGAAAGTTTTGATATTTTTTCGACTGCCATTACAAAAAGCTCCACCTAGCGTAACGTTTCGCCATTATGTTATCAAACTTTACCCTCCTAGCTATAAATAACACAGATAAAGAACTCTAACGATTGTTTTGTTTACTCTGTTCCTGAATTGACACTATTGTTAGAACTGTTTATGTTGGATATAAAGGGAAGATAGTGGATATATATGTAATATACTAGTAAGTATAAAACTGTCAAGAAGGTTTGAAGGTAGTGGAACTCTATGAGTCTACTTTCGTTCGTTCGACGACCCGCGTGGTGGAGCGGTCACCATACTGGTCTGACACACTGTGTATCCCGGGTTCGATCCCCGGCCAGACAGAATAGTAAATGATGAGTTTAGATTTCTGTTCTGGGTCTGGGTGTTCGTTATTCGCCTTTGTGTAAATCCTACTGTGGGGCTATGAGTGTAGAAAGCGTTTACTATGAATGTAAAAGCGTTTACTGTCTTGTCTACGAATGTAAGATCCGAAGATTACAGATGTTCATGGGCAGTAGCCACTTACCAGGCATGTTCGTTAGATACTTCCATATTATGAAAAAATCTTCCTATCATCCGTTCCTACCATTATCATATTTTGCTTTCTCATTCCAAGTGATTTGATGTTCACGCATAAGAAAATCGTTCATCCCTTAATACGTTTTTTGTTTTGGTTATCCATAATAGGATTTTATGGGTTTGGTCGTAGATTCAAATAAAATAGATAAGACTACTAAAAGTCTAAGTTCAGTAGATAGAATATGTACTTTTAATTTATAACTATTAAATAGTATTTATTAAATAAAAGGTAAATAACATATTTATAACCCTTATCCAGGAATTAGTATTTTTTCCAATAAAATAAATCGACTCTTCTAAAAGTTCTCGCAATTATTGATTTTATTATGTTTAAACGCGGGTGAATTTCCGGGACACGGCAAGTATTATACAAATACACAGTTTATTTATTAGTTGTCATTACCGCTCAACTCTATACAGGTGTCTTATAAGGTCGGTCCCAGATATTCCTTAGAACGAAACTAGTCCCTCACATTAACAATGTAGGACATACAAAGTTGATATAAATACAAGTTGATAGAACGGGAAATCTTCGACCGGGTCGGTTCTACCGCCACCCCTATTTCTTGCATTTGAGGGAAAGGGTGTAGTTGGAAGGGAAAGTAACATATTCATGATATGTCTATTGTACCTCTAGTACAAGGAATAATTTTAGCATCTTCAAAAAAACTGTAAAACCAGCGCAAAACTTTAACTTACTTCATCTCTGCATCAGACTTGGCGAGCATCCACACGACGTGACCGGGGTCTCTTCTGGAACCCAGCGCCATCAGCTGGGACAGCTTGGCTCCCGGAGGCAGCGGCGGTCGCCGAGGCACCTGCCCCGTCCAGGTAGCTATCGCCAACATCTCCGGACTCTCCTTCACGAGGTGTTTTTGTGTTGCCATGCATTTTCCGGATGCGTCCTGGGAAGAAAAGGGAAAAATTAGGGGATTTAGTTGTTTTTTGTTTGTATTACATTCCGACTTGCATTATTTCTGCAAACGTGCAAACGTTCACCTAATAGTAAGTGGCTACTGCCGCCGTGAATATCGTTAAGCAATCCCAGATAAGATCAGTTTTACCTGAGATTCGCCATAGAAGCTATTCTTGAGAACTAAGTAATACTTCGGATAAGTTTGTCTCCTTTATCAAACACTTCAGATCAGAACACAAGAGCGCTTAACAGCTGTAATTGGGCAAAAGTAGGTGTAGAGGTGGTACTCGAACCCGAAGGCTCAATTACCTTTGATTAAAAAACAGGCAAAATGAAGTAATCCAAAATATTGGAGCTTTCTGACAAAATATTAAAGTGTATTTCTGTTTACGTGTTATACCTTGATATTATGGTGGTATTTTAAGATGTTCGTTGTTTCAAGTGACATTGCAATATGACAGTGACTTTGCAAGTTGTAAAGTTTTCCAATTAGATGTTCTGCAGTTAAAGCCGCTAATGACGCCGCGTTACACCTGCCGCTGCCGATCTCGGGCTTCACAATGAGTTTCAAGAACCGAAATTGTTCAATCGATCTGTTCAGTTTTACTTTTACTTAGATAAGCGGTGCCAAGTGGTATCGCCGTATTAAAATAACTAACATAAACGAACAATTTCTTCATTCCTTAGGAAAGTCGATGAAAAGTCGGTAAAGCTTACAAAGATAATGCTTAGTAATAGAAGCTCTGAGCTACTCTCAAGAACGAAAGGTCCTACGAAAGAATAATGAGTTGACGATAAAGAGAAACATTACATAGTGAACATTATGTAGTGAACGCATTACATGGATTAATTAGAGGTTCAATCAGAGGGCCGATAAATCTTTTGATTCGAGATAATATTCGAGGCCGTTCAATAATCTGATAGCATTCGGCAAAGTTGTGATAGGTTTCGATTTGATTAAGAAACTTATTCACCTCCGGGATATGCCCTGGTGGTCTTGAGGAAAGTGTATACAAAAATCCACACTACAGTACACTTGGCTTCACTTAATCATAGTGCGTCGAGATTACAGAACTGTGATATTGGGGCGAAATAGTGTTTTATCTTGCTTAGGAAGTAAAATAGATGTTTCTTCAGAAACTGTAGCTGGTGATTACAGTCTTACTGACATTAGCTATGTCAGATTTTTGTTGTTTTCTGAAATAATTCTGATTTTTACAATAGATAACGTTTCGTATAATAGTCCTTTAGTCGCGTGAAAATGGTTAAAGTCAAATATTGTCCAGCATTAATTAATAATAATCATTATCATTGTAAAAAGTTTCACCGTTCACCTGCTGGCTCCACCATTTGACTGGCTCGCAAAGGCCCTTCATATTTTTTTCCAGCGTAGACATTCGATGGGTATTCACCTAGCGTAAACGCTGCGTCAACGCATTGTATACGCGACTCTAACGCAGCGTCATATACCGGCAATTAGTTTTGTACCAAATCGATGATTGCAGACGCTGTGACAACGCGGCGTTATCGTAGCGTCCACGCTGCGTATACGTCTACGTCCTACATCGAAGAAATGTCAAGTGAAGGAGCTACAAGGCAACTTAGCGATGATAAACAAGCAATTAATTACAGTACCCAGTTGAATACGTAATAGGCCTGATATGACGGCCTCTCGGAATAAATTGTCATCAATAATACGAAAAAACGGTTGGTTCTGACACAGAACGGATGAGCGATGTCGGAATAATAAGAACAAAACATTATTTACACGCGTACTAGTCTTGGATACATTGAGAGAGAACGTGACCAAATTACGAAACACGTACAGAAGAGATATGTACGAACATTTTAATACTGTTCGTTAATGAGATCGTGTACATGTTACTTGAAAGAGTTTTATTTGAGGTACACAAAGATATAATAATTGTAGTATGATTAACATATTTGGATATAAGAGACGTGTCACATAAAAAGTGTATTACATAGCGTTTATTTGATTTGAAGTACGTTCGGTGGCACTACCACACCCATTTCCACCCATGAGAACCAATATTTAGTGCGATATGCTCTAGTTTAAAGCCGCAATCTGCAGGGCAGTAACGAATCTGTGACCGACTTCTGGTAATAATGTGGGGCTGCACGTTCACATGTTGTGAAGGCAGTGACTTACTTTGCTTATGTAGCTATGGATAACAACCTGCTACGGTACTCCACTATTACCATAGCAGCTATAAACGCAAAAGTATCTTAAAGAATTTGATTTTCGATTAGGTCAGAAAAATAATAACCAAATTATGAATTGCAAGTAAGTAAGTAAACGAGCAGTGATAGCCTAATGGTTGAAACTCGGCCTCTCTTGGAGGGTCTGAACTTCGAATCCCAGGCGCGCACGACTAATTTTTCTAAAATCATGAGCGTATTAGAATTTAATTATCACTCCTTTACGGTGAAGGAAAACATCGTGAGGAAACCTGCAAATCTGAGAGTTCTCTAAAAAAAGTTATTAAAGGCATGTGAAGTCAACTAATTCGTAACAGGAGCAAATCCTAGTGTGGGGCTATGAGTGTAGAAAACGTGTGTGTGTGTGTAGACAGAGCCACGGGACAAATCTAGTAAAAAATAATTACCATTACCTGATGTTCACCAGGCGGTAGAACCAATGTAGTTTGACTGGGGAAGTACCACCGCCACATCTATTTCTAGTGTGATGCAATTCTTGCGTTTTGGTGGAAGGGTGTGGTTGCCGGCTCACTTTTATATGACTATCTCAGTCGTCGGGAATAGAAACGCATCTATGGTCGACTTCAGATAGAAGCCTTGTTCTATATGAAGTTGCTTATATATGTCCTAGGCAGTAACAACTTACCATCAGGTGAGCTGATTACTCGTTTCTCGTCAACCCATTATTGTCCCACTGCTGGGTACGGGTCTTCTCTCAGTGTGAGAGAGTTTTAGGCCATAGCTCACCGCGCTGGCCAAGTGCGAATTGGTAGACTTCACACACCTTTCAAAACTCTTTTTTTTAATGAGAACTCTTAGATGTGCAGGTTTCCTCACGATGTTTTCCTTCACCCTAAAGCAGTGATAATTAAATTCTAATACGCACATAATTTCAGAAAAATCAGTGGTACGTGCCTGGGATTCGAATCCCGGATCCTCGAATGAGAGGCCGAGTTTCAACCATTAGGCTATCATACTATATATATACTGCTCATTACTCGTTTGCTACTTCATATTTATAAAAAAAATAAGCATTAACTTTAAAGTTTAGTACGTAGAGTTAAGATTAGTTATCAAGTAGAGTTAGCTGTTGTCTCTTACGACCACCGGGGGATCAAAAGGGTCCTATTGCTTGCCCCGGGGATAGCTATCAGTTATAATAAATACAATTTTATAATTTGGCAGTTGAAGGAAGTTTGGAAGTATTTCAACTGAAGCCTCTAGAGGGCGTGAAAACGGATGAGACACGATGCCTTTGAGGTTGTTAAACTTGATTTCCATTAACATTCTGTTTTTTTTAATAGTTAAAAATAGAAAAGTGCATTCACAGTTACTTAATTCCATTATTGTTTAAAATGAAAACTGTTTCGCTACTTGTTTACTCTTTCCCTGTCGATTGGTATATAATATAAAATTTAAGAAGTCAAATTTTTTTTTATATAAAATTAAGACGAACGTAAATTTTATCATGACGTTTGCATATATTAAGCCCTAAAATTATGGAAATCACCAAAATAATACCCTGATACTATTAAAAGTTTATGATTTTAGGCGGATTCTTGGATAACGTGTCCAAGTAAGTGATGATTCTTGTAACTTATCAAAGAACCAAAATATATAAAACATTTTAATACACCTATTCCAGATTGACGTAAAATGTGACCAGTAGTTTTGCCTAAAAAAGTAACAAACACATACATGCTCACATACTTTCGTATTTATTATTTGAGTATACTGGCTGTTAAAAATGTGACAGTTTTATCAGCTTCACCGTCAGTTTGAACCAACTTCATTTTTACTGTTAAAACTGAACTTCGTTTGGTCTGTGGCGTATCGTAATGTACTTAACCGCGCTCCAACGAGAACACAAAAGCGTTTGAAAGCTCCATTCCGAAAGCTTTAGGAAAATTGGACGTTCCAATTTACAAAACATGTAGCGCGACCTTGTTTCAGAACAGCTAAGATACTCAATCCGCGGCCCGCATTGCTTACAAACATTTTGGGTATTTTTGTGAAGTTCAAATGCAAAAATCATTTTTGGTAGTTTTGACAAAATTTCTTTTTACAGCTTTCTACACTTACAGCTCTATCCTATCGCTTACAGTTTTTGAAGTAAAATTCTTTAGAATCGTTGTGATTTGAAACGAAAATGTTCTGCAAAAGCATATATTGTATTTTTTTTATTCACATTACTTATTCATATTTTTATAATATTTATTTTTAATGGCATAGTATCTATTATTATATAATCATATACCGCCTTGCATGTTTTTGCTTAACTCGATGGTTGACTGGTAGAGAATGCTTTTAGCATTAAGTCCGCCTTTTGTACCACATTTTAAGGTATAATAAAATTTAAATAAATTAATAAATAAAAGCAGTTGTTGGCGCTACAAGTAGATGGCGCTATAATCATTTCTGTATCACGCTAACGATATTACTTTATAGCTTGTATAAAAGCTAAAGTTTTGTATATGAGAAATAAACTGTCCGAATATGATGATGAATATAATTGCTTAATCTTAATTTATATCACGATCATACGGGACTAAGATGGGAGCTGGGGAACACTACTTTACTCCCGTCCATCAGCACAGGGATAGGGAGTGGCTGAAAAACAGCGCTGTGTAGGACCATTGTCCCATGTCAGCTCAAGCTGAGCCACCTCCTATTGCTCATGCACACTGTATTTTGTGGGATACGTCATGTAACATCAAATGTTTGTATGTGGCAATAAATTGATTTTTTATTTATTTATTTTATTTATCATCGTATCAGCTAACTTCGTACAATTCTTACCTATACATACATAGGTAATGTATATACACATTAGCTTTAGGTACTATCTCTGTAAAAACTTAAATCAATCATTGAAATGTCTTATTGACCCGAGATCGAACCCAGACCGAGATCGATTCACACATCATTTTCTTATGAAAAAATTTGGCACTTTCATAAGCAAATATGTGGATCATTTTTAAAAGCCACTGACATCAGTAGTGTATTCCCCTTTGGACACCCAGGTGAAACGTTTATTTTAGAGCAATTAAAGTATATCGACCGTAAAAAGTACAATAAGCACGTACTCTCAAAATAAACTGCAACTAATTTATTTCCTCAAGTTTTAGACCAAGAAAAAATTAAAGAAGCATTTTAACTCTGCGATCACCTAGATGACCAAAGTGGAACAAGCCATTATCAGCAACGCACTACGTCCATACCAAACAACATTTGGTCATTTAGCCACAGATGTTCACGTCAACACCTAGAATAATATTGGACCTTCGGTCTATTTTCATCACATATCACACAAAGGTATTTCGTAAATATTCCAACTAGTGGGTGTGTACCGTTCGTTAGCGCGGAGTGTTATTGTGGGCGCAGCGGCCAAGTGCGGCTAAGGACCCTTGCAGATGATTACGCTGGTGTTTACATAGGTTCTCAGTTCTATGGCAATGTCATGAAAATGATATGTTGACGTTCATTAAGTAACATTGGCGTATTAACATTAATAGCGCTAGATAAAAGGTACCGCCATCCATATCGTTCCGGGATCAGAATAGGGTTACGGTAAGCTCCGCCTGTCGTAAGGGGCGGCGAAAAGGGGGCTTCCGGGGTTGCGGGCGGCAAGAGACGTAGCTCGAGCCGTCCAGCCAGGCGACCCCGGGAAGAACGGCGGTATGTATGGCCGCATACGGTCGTTACGGACCGGACGGTGCGGTGGGCCTAGCCGCTCACCTGAGTGGAACTCGATGAGGCAACGCGCTCAAAGGACTCTGGTTGCGTTACTTTGGAGATCCCGAAGTCCTCTTGGTAGTGCCGAGGCCGGCTACTGAGATGGTTTTAGTGCTTTAAAAATCCACATAACCCGGCGTCTTTCCCACGTCGTCTGGTACTTTTTGAAGGTTTCCCACTTGAGGACAAGATAGTTTCGATCGATATTCAAATACCTCAAAATGACTTAGTATTGATTTTTTCATTAAAATCTATTTACTCAAAACTTATTACGATTTAAAGTAATTACATTTTTAATCTCATGTAAAACCGCAGGCACAACTAGTTAAAAGTATAATAAATATATCCCGACGCGCCATTACAGTAGTAAAGGCGGGCCGTTGCACTTAATGTCCTTACGTATGTTTAATTAATTTCGCAATAATTAATTGTTCAGTCGTAAAATTTTCAGCGTTGTATTGTTTTTTTTTTATACAATTGAAGTAGCAAACGAGCGTACAGTCCATCTGATGATAATTGCCGCACATAGTCATCAATTTTATATAAAACAGGGGTTCGATCTTCATCTTATCAATATTAATCTCCGACGTGTTGCTACTTCTCAAGACTAACATGGTAGCCTCATATGAAAGTGAGCCGGCAACCACATTATAAATCGGCATGGCTGTGGTACCTGCTCGACCAAAACATTCTTGTTCGATCAGGCTACCCCCTTGCAAAGGGTAGAATGAGATTAACCAAAATGACTGTTTAAAGCCAAAACTCATTTTAATAGGACTTTAACGTTTCATTGCAAATATGTTAAAGATTTTAGGAGTCTATCGCTTTGACTAAATTGCGTTTTATACTCTTTTTACCCAACTGTGTCAGAAGTATACGTATTAGTATGTACGTCAATTCCTTTGGCACGCGCTACAGTCCGAACGGCTTGACGGATTGCGACATGATATATCAGAATCATTTAGTTAGCAGAGTGACATTATACATATATTTTAATACTTTCATGTTAGTATTTTAACAAAAACTCAAAATTGTTAAATACTGCTTAAAAACAATGAACTGATACAGACTTGTTTTTACCGACTTCCAAAAAGGAGGAGGTACTCAATTTGTCTGTATTTT